>JARJDS010014000.1:0-30452 GCA_030264155.1 Atheta pasadenae | reverse complement strand
TTATTTAATTCTTCATTGTGAGTTAATATTGTAACATGTCCAAGTAAAATATAAATAATCTGGGCTTACCTTATACATAACCGTTGATACAACAATAATAAAAATGGTTGGGATAACATTTATAATCACCCTGGAAGAATCAAAATAATGGAGATGCATAAAAACAGTTATTTATACTTGAGACATTCTTGTGAATTTTAATATTGACTATTGCAATAATTAGTATATACATGCATGATAATCCAGTGACTTTAAGAATATTTCTTTTCTCAAACAAATTCAACAGTCCTTCTTCTAACTTATTTATTTAAGAACTTCAGGAAACTGGGATAAAATGAGGGGAAACAAAATAATAGGTATCGCTATTAAAATAAAACGCACGCAATATTTCCAATTTACAACCAAAGCAATAATATACAACTTTACATATGATGCTTCAGGAAGTTGGGAAGCATCAATTAAAAACGAGTATTACATATGATTTTATTGCATCAAGATCATAGCATTCCTCATTTAAATTGGGTTTTAAGGTGTTCATTAATACTTACTACTTTATTTAATTACTTTCTATACCACATTTGAATAGCAGTCATTCGTTTGACTTTCTTTTGCAATTGCAAGATGCCATATAAGAGTGCTTCAGCTGTTGGTGGGCATCCTGGCACATAAATATCAACAGGGATGATTCTATCACAACCCCTGCAAACAATATCAACTCATACACAACTTAAAAATAACTCATATTTGCTAACATGCAAAATATTTGTTCACAATAATTTAACTGCAGGGGTGAAATGCAAACTTATTAAATAAATGTTACCTGACAACTGAGTAAGAATAATGGTAATAACCACCACCATTAGCACAAGATCCCATGGAAATAACCCATCTAGGTTCTGGCATTTGATCATAAACCTTTCTTAAAGCTGGAGCCATTTTATTTGTTAAAGTACCAGCAATAATAATAACATCAGCTTGACGTGGTGATGCACGAAATACGACACCATATCTGGAACATTCAACAAATGAAACAATAAAGTAAAAACAAAAGATTAAAAAACTACAAACCTGTCCATATCATATCTAGGAGCTGCAATGTGCATCATTTCTACTGCACAACATGCCAGACCAAAAGTAAGTGGCCATAATGAACCTTTCCTACCCCAATTAAGAAGATCATCTAAGCGAGCCATTGTGTATTCTGCCATATTACTAGTACTCTTTCGAAACGGTGAGTAGGGTTTAAAACCACCTTCGGGAAGTGGCGCAGGAGCTGCTGCAGCTTTGGTGGCTTCATGTCTTTGGATGACACCGAAACTGCCGCACAGATTCTTCAGGTTGTTGACTGCTGCAGCACTTTGGCTGGATGGCAGTAGAGCTCTGCTCAGCATCTTAAAACAAAAATCAGCATTTCAAACACTCGATGGTGAGACTAAAACGATTTATTTTACCATTTTCGGTGGTTAATCTTAAATAGAATCAGTATTTACGTAATAATTAAAACACAAATGGAGGCGACAACATAACCTACGCACGATATGACATCCCTCCCCACCACTTCTTCAGCTGTTATTGACATTTTGGAATGGCACCAATGGCTGCCAACTGTAGTTCGGTGTAGTTCCAAACTCACTGCAGTTTGAATTTAAATTGCTTCGAACGTGCAGCACGTGGTTTCCATGCGGAGAACACCAACGGATGAAAATGCTGGAAGTAGATACAGGATTTTGCTGGCAAATAAAAAGAACGCAGTGTAAAAGAAATTGATTTATATATGACTATACGTTTCTAGTATATAGAAACAGTTTCTCATTAATATGTTACAATCACTGATCCTTATGAATCATACACATATAAAATGGTCTTCTAGCGCTTGGGAGGAATAGGTACAAATATTATCTACAATACAGGCTCTATCTACACTCGCATTGTGTTGCATTATTTCGTACTTGTTTGTTTTGTGTCGTTTATAGTTAGAAACGGATTGTTTGTATGCACAATACACACACCATTCTAGCTGACGATCGCTTAACGAAAAAATGAGATTTGTATTCAACCAAAACGCGTACTTTTCGCTTCAATGATGTTTTTGTTTCATTTTCTTTTAAATACATGTATAAATTAAATATAGAAATATGACTAATTTTTACCTCCCTTGGTCCTTTCTAATTTAAGTACACATAAAGACACATTGAACATAGTGATAGTTCAATGCACACACTGAACACAGCGCGAGAATTTTTACAAGAAATGTTCAAATAAACTATGATACAGTAAAACTGGTTTCGCTCGTTTCAACTTGCTTGTTGACAATGTCAGTTTGTTTTATTATCTTACATAGATGGTATGTGCATGTCTGCATTTATCACACGCTTGCATTCGCCACCCGACGGCCACTCGCCGCAGGGCGGGCCAGCCGGGCGCCACATTCATCAACATTCACACACCACTCGCAAATGATACAAATAAATTATCGTTTTACACTATTCGTACATAAATAAATGAATATTCACTAAGATATCCAGCAGTCTTAAAGTAATGTTGTTAAAACAGGAAATAAGTTACATTCAGCGAATTTAATCGATTTGTATGTACAGTTGCTCGTCAGGATCTCCCTGAACATAAATTGCTTTCTGTCTGTTTTCGGCCGCGGCGAGCCGATTGCTTTCGAATAAAACCAACTAAAAACGCCTTAGAAATAATACAAATAATTAGACAATATTACAATAACGCTTAAGCAGGTATCTTCGGATTTTTAGATTCATTAAATCTTCTCATATTTTCTCCTTCCTCGAGTCCCTCGAGTCAAAAATATTTACAATTTATTTATATATTTATATATGTATATTTGTTATCATATATATCTTTTCTTCTGTCTGTAATTTCTAAGTTTTCTCGCCATTTTGTTTGTTTATTAACAGCGTCCGCTTTGCTTGCGTCATGAGCGGACATGAACACAATGTTTCCTCCATCGTAAAATTCAAATAGAAGCATATACCTGATTTTCCACACGAAATATTTTTATTATTTAATCATTAAAGACAGCAAAGTTTTTAGAACGGTCGCACACGAACGAACGACGTGAACTCATAAAATCAAGGAGTACTAAAATTTCGATAACGTTACTAATCGAGTGCGCGATTGAGTTGTTTCCTCACTCGCTCGCGGTAATGAGATTCCTAAATTATTATCACCGAGTGTGCTATCGTGGCTCTTCTTTCTTGTGGAGGTCCGTCGGCGGCGTGATGCTGAGTTTGTGCGGCGGCGGCGGGCCGGGACCGCCTGGACCCGGGCCTGGTCGCAAGTGCATCAACGTTGGGTCCTTGGCGCGTAACTGGCTAGGATGCGCGGCGTGCGCATATTGGAACATTTTGACGCGTTCTTCTTCGGCGCGGATGGCGGCATCCATAAGTGGATTCGAGCCATAGCGCAATGCGTCGTAGCGGAAGAATGCGTCAGCAGAAGGTGGTGGCCAATGGGACGCTGGTGGCGGTGGGTAGTGATGTGGTAGGCTGCCTGGTGGTGGCAATACCCGCGACAATTGCGGTTGAAGGTGTGGCGGGGCGTGCCGTAAGTACGGATGGTACCTAGGGTCAGCCGCTGCATTACGTAGCATTTGCGCGGTTTCCTCTTCTTTCGACCGCGGTTCTTCTTTGATGCGCATATCGGAGACGTCACCATTACGCAGTGGCGATCTGTCGCGTATCACAGACTGCATCGGTTTTGCAGCGTCGGCGAGCCTCTGCTGGTGTATCAAGCGCTCGCGCTCACGTTCCCTTTCACGCTCGCGTTCGCGCTCCCTTTCACGCTGTTCGCGTTCCCGTTGTTCCAACTCGCGGCGCTCCTTTTCCCGACGTTCGCGCTCTCGCTGCTCCGCTTGCTGCAACATGACAAGATTCGGCTTAGATTGCATATATTGTTTGGATTTATAGAAGTTTACCTGCTGCTCCATGCGTCGTTTCTCTTCCCGTTCGCGTCGCTCCCTTTCTTCCCGTTCACGCCGCAGACGTTCGCGTTCGCGCTCTTCGCGTTCTCGTTGCTCGATCATAGGATCGGGCTTCAGCGGCCAGGGCGCCATCGCTGGCGGCAGCGCAGGCGGGAAACGCCGCCAGTCGTGCAGCATCGTCAAGTCGCTCGGCCGGCCGGCGGCCGACGGCGGGAAAGAAGAAACGTACGGCGGCCCGCCCGGCGGCTGCGGGAAACCCGGCGGGGCACCACCGCCGTATCGAGTAAACGGAGAAATTGTGCTGCCTACAATTTTCCTCTCTTTATACATATCCAGGTATGTACCGACGGGCTTACCTATGTGCGACGCCGGCGACGCAAACATTGTGCTCGGATGCGGCGGCTGTTCGAAGGTAGACGGCGGCGGGCGATGACCAAGCGAGTGCGGGAACGACGGTAGCTCGTTCCCACGTACGCTCGGGTTGAACAGGTGCGTCGGCTGCCGAAGCAGTTCACCCTTCAAAGTGCCCGGCCCGCCTTTGTCGCCCTTATGCTGGTTCTGATAAATCTCCCATGCGATTCGCACGTGCATCGCATTCCATTTACCAGATTTCTGTACATAGAAAACACACAATTAACAATAAAAAAGATGCACAATTCGAATTATTTGTTAACAGTTTGACATTAAACAGCAATATCAAGCAATAGCAATGAATATGATAAAGCAACTTTCAGGACAAATCTTCCAGGTTGAGTTAATGACCAAACGTTTGCTCTTTATTTGATTATTATGGCCGACAATGCAAGCCCGTACGTACCGTGATCTTGGGTTTAGAGTTCTGGTCAGCGGTGGAGGGCTGTGGACAAAGATACAGATTGTTAAGGGGCACATGCTAGTTAGTGCAGACATGCCAGGACCACAACGAACACACTCGTTAAGTTGCGTAGCACGAGAAGCCTGTTGTTTCATGATTACTGTATTAATGAAAGCCGGAACAAAGCGACACATACCTTTGGTTGAAATGCGGGGAGATGACTGGGTGGCGCAAAGGGAGTTGGTCCAGCTGCTAAACCAGGGTGATGCAGAAGACCAGGCGTGTAACTGGGATACGTCGGCGGCATGCCAATATTCTGCCTGTAGAATGGAGATTCGTGTCCGCCTAACTTAGGAATATCTTTAAACTGTAAAGAAACGATATTTTTTTTAGTTTTGACGGTTATTTTACATATATATATAATATAATAATATTTATATATAAATCTTACCAATGGCGAAGGAAATAATGACGTTGAAGGCGGCGGAGGTAGTAAGGAAGTTGTATGCTGATGTACATGTGTGTGATGATGCTGATGTTGGTGCATTTCGGTGCGCAGATAAGGCGGCGGCGCGACATTCATGCCGCGGCTGTCCTGCGACGCAAGAAACCTGTTGTCCAACTCGCGCCGCAGCATGTCCGCCTGATTCGACGACTGGAACAGGCTCTCCGCCGAGAAGGGGTTGGGATTGGTCGACGGCGGCGGTACCGCGGGTACCGTTGGACTAGCAGTGGACACTGGCGGCGGCATCGGCGTGGCGAACATGGGCGGGTACGTCGGAGCATGCAGCGGCGGTGTGGGCCGCGGCGCTGGACTGAGCTGCGGTGGCTGTCCCGACCACGACTTGCCGGAGAGACTAGAAGACACTGTGGTGGTTGTAGGCGGTGGACAGCTAAGCGGCGTCACGCTCGTTCTGCTCAAACTGCTTACATTGCTACAGAAAGCAAACATTAATAAAGCACCGAAGGTGGAGAGTTAATTTTAACGAACCTAAAACTTTCGCGTTCCCTTTCACGCTCCCGTTCTCGTTGTTCCCGCTCGCGCTCCCGATTCGGCAAGCTAGGCGAGCTGCGCGGAGTTGCAGGACGTACCGCCGTCGCAGGTGGGTGGCTGGACGCCGTCACAGTAGTAGCCGGTGGCGTCGGTGCAGAAATCGCCCCTGTGGAGGAGTACGGAGTGTGCACGTTCGCCGCGGCATAGGGTGCGTACAGCGGCTGATAAGGCGGATGATAGCCGGGTGCTGAAGTGGCCACCGCAGGACTATCAATTCTAGCGCCTGGTGTCGAAACCAACGCTGGCGGATGGTGTGCAACCGGAGCGGTGGCAGGTTGGGGCATTGCCAAACTAGCTGCGGCCGTCGCTGCTGATGGTGTGTGCACAGACGCAGGTGGTGCGACGGCAGCCTGCGCCGGTGAGGGCATACTACTCGGTGTGACCGTCATCGCCGCTTCCAAGGGCTTTTTCTCCTCAATCACATGCCGCTGCACAACTACCGGCGGCGGAGGCGGCAATTGGGCAGGTGCCGGGCTGGGTGGCGGTAGGTCCGGCGGCGTAGGCGCCGGTACCGGGCTACTTCCAGTGCCGTTATTCAATGAGGGTAAACTGGGCGGTAATGCACCCGGAAACTCATGTTTTCTAGAACCAGGCGTCGCGCCAAATATCACCGAACTTGCATCGGAACCCTGTAAGCAAAGTAAGTAATCATGATTAACTCAAGCCCATGTGAGTCAATGTGCATCAGACAAGAAAAAGTCATCGAAATAAGTACAATTCAGTGCGACTAGCGACTAGAGTGTGTTGCCAAGCAAATCCTCAGATTTCGAGGTGCACTCAACGTGAGTGGAGGCGCGGGGCGGCGCAGAAACGAGCTCGGGACGAGTAGCGGCAGCGGCGCCGGCGACGCGCTGCATCTTGCAACGCGGATTATCGATTGCGGCGTCCCCTTTTTAATTGCGCCGACTCGCAGACTCCTCCATCCACAATCCGCATTCACCTTTTCTAAACCGACGCGCAAAAACAACTCCTAACTGATTCTCCCCGAGCGCGCAATCGGAAAGTAAATAACTCTTCGGCGCGCTCGGCGATGAAACGAATATGCCACTTCATTCGCCCGAAAGCACACAATAACAAGTCGCTTAACGTCCCACTCGTCCCCTTTCACCGGTGGCGGCGTGCGCAAATCCAATATGTCTTATTGGTAGTGTCTCAATTCTTGCACACACGCCGGATTTAAATCGCGCATAATTCTCCGACACGTCGGATCAGTTTTATTTATACCCGTCAAGCGACGGCAGGAATAGAAAAGTAGAAATATAAAATTTACGGATTTGTGTGCGGGGGGAGACGGACGTGTGCGGGTAGAAAACAAAGTGACAATAAAACTGAACGATACAGCAAAAAATAGTGAACGCTCTCGTTCGCGCAACGCCCTTTCCACTCCGTCGGTTTTTTCTCCCTTTTTCTGACTGAGCGTCATGAATATTTCAAAAGCGTTCGCGTTCCAGCCTCGTTCAGGCTCGATTCCCAGCGAATGCATTTCGCCGCCTCCTCCGCACGCTCCTTTGCCGTTTATACGACCGCTTAAGCTACGCCGGCGTCTACTCTTACACACTCAGAAGTCGCGCGCGCGCGAATATGTAAACGTAATCGTAAACTCAAACTCAAAGCCCGAAAGGTAGCACAAGCATGGAAAATGATGGCTCGCAAACGCACGCATCGCCTTTTTACGGCTTACATAAAGGACACGACAAGCGGATATATATCCTCCGTCTGTGAGCAGTTTGGCGCGAAGATGTTAAACGAAGACACAGTGCCGCCCGCCTCAGCGCGCGGGCGGCTTTTACGAGCACTTATTTGTTCGTTGCGAGTGACTTCTTCGCCGCTGCTCTCCACTGAAGCCACTGAAGTCGCTTCTAGTGCGGTTGCCGCGTTTTGTTTCCTTTCACTTGCTTTTGTTTATGTTTATCTTGTTCGCGTCGCACGCTACGTTTGCCTTTAATGCGCGCGGGAATTAAATATGCATGCGATGCGTGTGTATATTGATGTTGATGAAAAATCGTAGATTTTATCGTCGCTTAACGCGGAGTTAATGCGCCGTGTCGAAGCGAGCGAAACTGTCGAATGAAATGCATGAGTGCCGTCTGGCTGTTGAAAGCATAAAATGTAATGCAATATAAAGATAACGAGGGTGCATACGTTAAAAAATATTTGCGTTCGTTTCGCATTCGAGCGTTTTTACAGAATGCTTTTGGGCATTAAACATCTACCAGGGGGAAACACTACCATTATCAATTTATCAAAATAAAACATAAAAGCAATTTTTATCTATTTTTACTGTTTTATTCGAACAATACAAATTAATGTTTCACATTGCGGTTTGCATTATGATTGTGTACAATCAAAGTTTAATAATTAATAAACGCATTACTGATTCAGTTCGAAACACTCCATATACACACGCCGGCGACTCATACATAATATAATATCGCCACGTTAGTTCCAATCGAGGGAGCAAGCAACGCATTCGTATGCCCGGCGCGTTCACCAACACAAGCAGCGGCCAGATTGCGCGGCCGGGCGGCGGATTTTCCCTTCGGGGCTTGCGGTTTATTTGCTATTAATTCGAACACAATCCCTCCACAGGGGGTGCGCTAATCTCACGAGATATGTTTGGCTAGTAGCCGATGCCACGACGCACGGAGAGATGTCGTCCCATGCTCCCCTTGCAACGTCTCGTCGGGTGGCTGCTATTTGGTCAATAATCGTCTCGGCGCGGCGCAAAAGTCTTGCTCACGACACACGACTACATGACTAACAACACCGATAACGACGTTAACGCAACCCCCATCACCCTTTACCCCAAACGCTGCACGACACTTCTTCGTGCATAATTAATTCGTCTCGATTACGAGCCGCGAATTAGCTGCACATCGTGTCGTATCATCTCTTGCCGCAGAACCTGATTGATACCTAACAGTAATATGACGTCAAATTCGGGCGCCCCTTGCTGGTTTAACTTCGACGCGCTTTTATATCATGCCTGGCGTCGTTATGCCAGGGTCGTATACATGTAACGTCCCTATTAACATCGCCGACTGTCGCTAATGTCCTATAATAATCGTAACCGTTAAACGGAGCGCGCACAAATGAGGGACGCGATGCGGGGTAAGCGCCCCTGGCGCACGCACACTCCCACCGACCTCTTTTCATCCCGTTTCGGAAAAGCTTAAAACCTTAAAGCCAGGCCAACGTAATCGAGCCATCCTATCCTGCTTCCACTCCGGCTGTAATGCGATGTGTAACGTAATATACTGTAATGTGTAATCCAACGACGGACGTAAAAGTTTTCATTCTGTTTTATTTAACAATCGGGGCACGGGCACTAAACGCCTCGGATTTTCACACTTTCCGCCGCCGTCTTTATGTCTTCATTTACTTTTTGTCATCTTGTTATCGCCCCGAGGCGTGTTTATTTAGTTTTACGTTTGCCTTCGTGTCTTCGTGTTCGCGCCGCCATAGTGGTAGTCTCAAGATCGTGGACTTTTTGTTCGAAACTTTTTTATTTGATTATCTATCCTTCCCCGTGGTGTCGTGTCTTGTCGCATGGCGTGCTCGTGCTGCTTGTTTTATGATTTAGTGTCGCGCGCCTTTGCCACGTCGCCGCGAGCTATTAGATTAGATTAGTTCGCGAGTAAATGAGGCGTAATCGACGACGACTATGCGACGCGTTGCAGCGGGCGATAAAACGCGCGTCGACGTCGTCGTCGTCGTCGCTTTTTGACGAGTAACAGCCTTACAATGTCATCTCCTAACAGCTTTCTCGCGCGCGAGGCTCGATCGTGACATGCATAAGTGACTCGCTTACAAATTATTACAGCTTGTAACGGCGTGTGATTCCCGATATAAATAGGACTCGGGATGCTTGCGACCCAACAAGTCGACACTCAACACGCTTTTACTTTCCAGTGAAAATTTCCATTCCGCGCAAACTTTTGACTCGCTCGAAAATAAATCCACGCGTCGACAAATCCGCGGCATGGTGAGTTAATCAATGTTCGCTACTTTTAAGTTTTCCTTCGGCGTGCGCCCACGAGGGGAAATGAAAAATTGAAAGAAAAATGTTTTCCTGCCATAAATCACCAACGAAGCGCCGCCCCAGAAGAAGCAAAAAAACAACGAACGAGGAAAATATAAAAATCGAGCGGAAGTTTGAAAAGTTTGCGCTGTCTGTCTTTTGAAAGAAAATTAATATAAAACTTTCATATATAAAGCTTCACAAAACATACCAACTGTTCTTATATTCTCATGTTTTGTAAAACCAAACTAATCCTCAACAAAATCGTACACATTAAGCTGTCACAACTTCAATGCAAGTTTTCTTATTTATCCAAAACAAACCTCCAATTCCGTACTACATTCGTTCATTACACTACTTTTGTGTGTTTGCGTGATTGTGATGTATGTATCGTCGTATTGGTATTATCAAGTAAAACATAAATATCAAATCCAGAACGTTAAACCTACAGTCTAATATGTATGCCAGTTTCCCGTAAAATTAAATAAAAGCACGCGATCGCATAACTTAAAAACTTTTGCCGACTTCCCTTCCTTTACATTTATGCATTGTGAACATACACAGCGTTCAAAGAAAACAATCAAAACAAAAGATTAATCATAAAAAAAATTATTAATTAATACCAACACTTTTTTACCAAGAAAAAAATGCTAGGATTTTATGAGTAGTATTCCGACGATATAATGAAGTCGTATTAATATGATTTATTATTCGCTTGTTAAGCATTCTGTATGCCCTGCAAAGGAAACTCGCATGCATCGTTGATCAGGTCGGTTGTTTGTTTGATATACACACACTCATGTTTAGTTTTGTTTCCTTTTTTATGTCTTTACGCTTAATAATAACATCGGGGTTCGATTTTCTGAACTCGTGTGTTCATGAACGTGCGCCAAACAAACAAACAGAATAATTGAATGTACAATTTATTAGTTGTGTCATTATGAACTATAAAATAATGAAAGATATAAACATGAAATAATAAAGTCATATTTCAATGTATAAAATGTCGATTTTTTGATGTGTGGACTTTATAGAACTTGTTCTAATGGCTCGCTTCGCTCGCCTTGGTTTAGCTTAATTTGCTTAAAAAAAACCAATTGGTTGCCCCATTGGTAACGTTTACAAATTGGTAATCCCTTTGCTTCGACCTTGTTCTTATCAGCTCGCTTGTTGAAAAGTGAGAAATTTTTGGTTTTGAATTCAACATTTGGAACACATGATTCAAGACTCAACTCAAAAACTCGGGGGCGTGATTTAGCTCTCAAGATGGCCGCGATATGGTAATTGATGTCCATTACGACGTGTTGCGTTGAGCGCGGGGTGCGCGCACATTTACGATGCCGTTAATGAATGGTTTAAATGTTTTTCGAAAAGAGTATATTATGGTCGTAAACGACGACTGGATTCGGCCGACCATCGTAATAGATTTTATGATGGCTGTTAACATAACTACCATTAAATAAATACCCTCGCCACGGCTAATAACGCCATAAAACATTTTTATTGGCACACACATACGCGTTGGTCGGTCAAACTCGAAGCCCTTCATGTTGTGGTTGTTGGTTGCGTCCGACAACACACCACAGTTCCGTTTCGCGCCATTTTTGTGCGCGAATTTTTTACCATCAACCTTTGTCTTTCATCTCTCTTACTTTCTAGTCGATCTTTGTTAAATTCCCATAGCATGCCGTCGTTGATAGTTTTTTTCACTGCGGTCTATTTTCAGCGCGTTAGTTATGTTACATCAGCGCGCGCGTCGTATAATAATAAACATCCCTTTTTGTATCGCTTTTTTCGAACAGGGCGGTAAACAAGCGAGCGCGTAAAGAGACCTCGGCCACGACCGCGAGTTTGTTTTCAACAAACTTTTTCCATTCGGCGCACGAATACTCGAAATGTCGGCGCGAAAAAACGTCAACGCCGGCAAAGAAACAAAAAGCGCCGGCCGGACAGCAGAAAAAGTTAATTCTTTTGTATTTGCTTGGAGACTCCGAACATCACAACCGTAATAAAATGGACATGCTTTTTTACGCGACCTCTTAAGCTATTTTGTGCAGGACTCGCGCTCGTTTATCAAACGCGCACAATATGCCACCAAACAATAACAAAGATATAAAAAATCCAAAAAAATCGAATGTCACGAGATAGTTTTTCGAACTTTTTTGTTATCAATTTTGCGATTATTGAACAAACTTTTTTGATAGCCGCCTTGCCAAACACATATAGTAGCTTTTGACCTTTAGGAACTTTTAAACATGTCGTAAACAGCAATCCACCACCCCGGGATTATTTGTTTAACTAAAGACCAACCCAAACAACTGTGCGACTTTGAACGTATCGTGGTCAGTTTGGAACAGCGTCACACTCACGTTAATGTTTAACGTATACGTAAAGAACGCAATTGACTACAAACTTTAGAACCAACTATGAGAGCTTTAATCAACGACACTTTCTCAATAAATTTCCGAATAACAAACAAACAAAGCGAGCCGTTAGAAATCAGTCGGACAATTGAAGAATTTACCAATGAGATACGTTTACTTACCAGACTAATACTTTATCGGACGGTTTAGGAGCGACGATGTGCTTTATAAGCAAAATTTATAACAGAAAATTGACATGGCAGCATTCATTAATTTTAATATTTAAGTTGTCAATTATATTTAAATATAAACATGCATGATTTTGACGTTTTGAACTGAACATAGCACATTTCTAGATGTTTTTGTTGCATTCTTCTTTGTTGACAAGTCCACCAAAACACGTAATATATCCATAAGTGTATTATTTGTGTCCGCACTCCCTAAGTTCATAAAAAATATCAGAACTTGCAACGACGAACATTAGAACAAGTTTTGTTTGGTTTTAATTTTCAATTGAATATTTTACTTTTTAAAGAAAATTTTGTTCCAAATTCTTTGTCCACACGCGTATCTAGTACCTTGGGTATTCATTACGCAAAGTATGACAACATTGGCAACCCCGACGAGTAAAGCCAAAGGCGTCAAAGGAGAGAGAGTATCGGCGCACAGGTGTATGTTTGACTTGTAAATTGCTCTCTGCAACGTGCTTTGAGGCGGCCAGGTGAAGTGTCGGCTCACCTGTTTGCATTCACAGGGTTTGCTCGCAGGACTCGCATGCCATCCGGCCGAATTAAAAGCACCTATTATATATGTGTGCGTGCGCCCTCATTATGTGTTAAAATGTACTTTACAACATCACCCTCAACCCTAAATGTAAAACTCCCCGAAAGCGTAACAAAACTGTCGTCGTGTTTTTAGGGGTTCTGTAGATTTCGATCAATCATTTAGTGCAATACCTGTTGTTGAGTTTGATTTGGTTGAGTTTGTGGTTCAGCTGGAGTTTGATGATGAGGAGGCGACTGGATCGGCGGTTGATGCTGTTGGTGCGTCGCCAAATCGTCGCTGGGAGACGTGAGCGGCGTCTCCACGGTCTCCTGCCGGCCCTCCTTCTCCTGGGGGGCGCTGTCATCCCTGCCCCCCTCTTGCAGCTTCACTATGATAGCTATTTTGCCGCACGCGGGAGATCTCTAAACTTGTGAACGTAACGAACTATCCTGCGGTGGTGGCAACCCGACGATTCACATTGGACCCGCGCTCAACGCCGCGCCTTGATGTGAATCTGTCAAAGTGTCGAATTGCGCAATCACGCACCACATATTCCAACCCACTTTGATGTCTATTTGTTTTCTTTCCTTCATTAAATAAATAACATATTGAAGATCTTGCCTCTACACTTTACAAACTGCAATGATTTATCAGCGAACAGACAACAGCAAAAACTTTCGAAAGTATTCCGTTTTAACACGTTTAAGAGTAAAATAATTGTAATTGCGCGAGTTTCTGTTTACGTCGAAACAGAGGTGGGGGAATGATTAAACGTCGGATTAAAACGAAGCGGCTATTAATGTTAATTACACAATTTTCGTTTTTATTGCGTCGCTCAAATCGATGCAATTATGTGCAGGCCCGACGTTTCCAAGTATCCTGCCATCTTATTAATGCATGCGCAGCACGTAACCGCACGTAATGTAACGTAACTAATACTTTATCATTACATTACGCTGTTATTAAGTGTTATTTAGTCGAGGAACATTACGATTCCATTCAATTACGGCCGCGGCATTTCATTTTCTACAGCTCATTTTAATGTCGTATTATTAAAATGTTATGATACGTTCTGAGAAAGTCGTCAAATCGATTAAAACCGAACAAGGATGAGACGAGCGCGATGAGCAAGAAAGACGCGCTCGGCCCGTCGAAGAGAAAAGAGGGATAATTAATATTTCGATATAACGTAAAGTTGTTTTCACTTGTCATGTCGGGAGTAATTGACGGCTTGTAACTGTTAATTAAATACATTGCTGAAAATGTAATGGGAAACAAAGTTGGCACGCTAACCAAGCAGCCGGCAGGAAATATTCCTCGGCGCCGGCTTTTTATTTATGTAATGAAATCATGAAATATTTATACAATTAAATCGAGACCATAATGCGAAAAGTACCGCGGCCGATTATCATTAATTCATCCGCAACACCACACCACACCAGCGCGTCTAAATAATAAATAAATCTATGAATGCGATGAATGTAAACGTTATGTTGGGCATGTATATTGAATGCAGAGCAATTTGCTTCATCAACGTACCACCATTTGAGTTCTGCGACCAACACAATCATTTGAATTTCACGTCCGTGGACGCGAACGTGTTTAATATAACAATTTTAGCAATGCGCGTCGCGTCGTCGAGAACAAAGTTTGCCTTGTTCGTGCCTGAATGGCATTTGATTGCAATTGTTGTCATTACAAGCCGAACTCAACAGCAACAGCTAACACCACAAAACTTTTATTGTAGTCAATTATATAGTCGATAAATTTACTATCACATCCCCCGCCCAAGAACTTGATGGCATGTAATAAAACACAATAAACCAAAAATTGCTATAAATGCAAATCTGGTTTATTTTTATATCTGTTAAGATATGAGATTATGCGATGTGGCTTTTGTCGTCGTCGCTGTCGACATTTCGGCATGCATAATTCATAAACAGACGAAGAACAACCCAGCGAGCGCTAATGTCGTTGTGCTTTGTTTGCTTCGAATGTATGCTAAACATTACGGGGAAATCTTCGGATCGCGGCAAGTCAGCAAACGCGCACGAAATAACAAAACGTTGAACGAATTCAATTACGACGGATGCGTGTGGGCCGACATAAACTAGAAAAAAATATAACAAAAAAGAATCGTTGCGCCATCGCGTTTCACGTTCACGAACGACCAGCTAAATTAATTCACCAATGAATATTCGCGCGCGTTCAAATCCCGGGAAAATCTCCACTACTACACGAAGCTTCCGTTTGATACGACGCGCTAATTGATTTTAAATTAACTCGTTACGCGTCGACCCAATCCTGTTATTTCAGTTATTTGTTCCTGAACACACAGAATCTACCTAAGTGCGAACAAAATCAATTTTAGTTTTTTGTTAAACAGAATTTCCAATGCGTTGTTTTTTTTAATTCCTATTTGATGAATATCAAATATTTATTGGAAACGCTCTACACTAGAGTAGAAATTATTTAGTTTGTTGCACAGTAACAAAGTGAGATGGAAAATGAATTGGCAACGACGGTGAATATAAATATAAATTTTAAATAAAGCAATAAGGCAACGCAAGCCGCGCCCGTGAAGTATAAATATTAAAACAAATTTGTTCCAATTCATTCCAATTATTATTTATTTATCAATGTAACATCTAGAATTAATTTGCGTGAGGACTAACAAGCGTTTGAGGAAAAAAATCGTTTCAATTTTCTGTTTTTTTTTTGTTCGTCCATTGGTTCTTCGCTTACTCCCTCACAAGCGTGTTATGCAATATTTTCTGTTATCGCGGCGTATTTTTTTTGTTATCCGTTTGGCGTTCATTCGTTGAGTTCCCATTTTTTGCCGGTATTGTGGCTGTATATCGTCGCGTTCGTAAATTTTATTTTATTCCATTCCACGTTATGTTATTTCATTTATATTTCACGTAGCGTTCGTATTTTATTTCGTTTTATTTTATTTTATTTCGTTTCATTTAACATAAACGAATGGTGTTTTTATAGCCTCGTTAAAATATTCAATATTCACACAAACAAGTAGGTACACAATACATTTACCACATTAATACGTGAACGTTAAATTCGTGTATAAATATGACGTTTCTGTAAATTTATTACCGCCGCGTTTTTTCCTCTCCTTCCTATTTGCTTTGTTCGCCGATGCGAGCGGCGCGTTATACCGAACCGTACGGAAACCTGCACAACGGCACAAAAACGCTTTCCGTTCGACGCGAACATGCGTTTTATGTGTTTTTCATTAAGCCGAGAAATGCGAGTGCATTAAAACATAATCTCGCGTGATTAAGCAATCCGATAAATCACGGCGCACGACTGTTTGTTCCAACACAGCAGAACATAACACCGCGCCAGCCAAACCGAAACGCAACATCCTGTAAAGTGCGAGCCGCACAATTAACGTACATGTGTTTGTTTACATGTCATTCATTTCGTGTTATTAACTATTATTATAACGTTACATTAAATTCGTATTTGTAAATTATGGCCGCGCGTTTATTGCTTATTACCGCTCGCGCATTATATTTATTAATACGCTGCTGGCCGAATGCCATTCATATTAATATGCCTTTAAATACTATACGTACGGTGAAACGCGGATAATAAAAAAAACACAACCGCAAATTAGCGACTTCAGCACTGATTTGTGAAATAAACCGCTCACAAAAACGAAAACCGCAAAGCTGAAAGCGTTTAAAAGCTTTTTGCTTTCAGTTAATTAATTACATTCTTCGAAGTCAACAAAAATTGCCTCATATAAATCAAAACAAGTCGACAATGGTTAACAAAAATGAGTCATATTATAAACCAGCTTATCTGCTAATGTTGATAAAAATGTTTTTAAATTTACATTCAAAAACGAAATGCTATGTTTTATAAATTGTTGTTTGTTGGTATGCCCGCTTATTAAATTCCAAAAGGTCCAGCCGCATCCAGAAAATGATAAATAAACAATTAATTAAACTAAAAACAATTTAACCAAAGCGAATGCTAACAAATTGAATTAATTCCAACAAATATTCATCCAACTTCCAGTTAAAACCACACACGCTGCGAGTGTGCATCGTTGGAAATGAAAACAAATAAATGTTGCATGAAAGCGAGTCAATTTTAATTGCGCGATTAATATAATTTGCATGCGAATCTTAAAACGGAATAATTATTTAGATTGCCCGTGCAAATTATAGAGATGAAAATGAAAATAATGGCAGTTAATTAATAATGATCGGAACGTTCTTTTAAAACAGTAATTACGAATGCAATAAGTAATTGCTAATTGATAAATTGATGTATAACTTGCCTGGGCGGGTCGGACGAATGATTGACTGGCGGAATTTTTCACAATTCACGTAATTTCCCGGGTTATTTTTGTTATTTGTTTTTGTCAGGCGCGCAAGGAAAATCGATGGCTTAGCGCTTGAAAATGCCAGCGCCGACGTAATTGGTTAATTATCAACCCGTCGCGCTTCGCTCCGCAATTATGTATTTTGTAATTAGTGCCTTCATTAGTTGTGTACGTTTTGTTTTGGGCGCGAGTTAATTTGACGCGGCGGCAACGGAGACTTGAACCAATTTCGGAGATTTGTCGGTCTGTCCTTCGCGCGGCTGGGGACAGCGGCAATGCATCGTCGTGTCGACGCAATGGCCGAGGGCAATTTGCATGCGCGCTTAATAGATTTAATAGACTAATTGGGTAATAGACTAATAGAAATTGTACTATACTGTGTTTGAGTACACCCTATCATTTTATTTGCAAGTATTACAAATATGCCAAATATTACAAATGAAAAAAAAACGTATACAGTTTTTTGTTTCTATATAAGTACAAAAGCATCGTTAATACCGAAATAAATTCCTTACAGTTCGAAACGAATAGCAGTCTATAATTAAACGATAAGGATTTTTTGTTTGTTAGTTTTTGCCGTTGTTGCTGTTTTACGTTCGTTGTCTTTAAACGCATATCGATACGATACAAATTATCATTGCAGTTCATGTTTCAAGTCGTTTGTCGTCCATATTTGTATTTCACATTTCGCAATTACGCTTGTTAAATACGCTTGCAGGAAAGTAGAATCAGCGCACGCAGGTTGACTGGCTGGCTTTTGTGTAAGGCAAACATTTTCCCGGCCGGTTACGAAAAAGCGAATTTGAACGCGAACGAGCGACGCAAAAAAAAACACAACACAACACAAAACAGCGATAAAAACAGCGAAACGCGTGTAAAACTCGACATCTCGTTGAACCGGGAAAAGCGAGTATCGATCCCCCGGTTGGCGCGCGACGACGAATTACAAAACGAACGCGAAAAAATGGAATAAATAAAAGAATACACAACGAAATGCGAGCGGAATGGCATAAAATGAAGCAAAATAAAATATCACAACGAAATAAAATTAAATCACGGTTTAAAAACAACATACGCACGCATACGACAACGTGAACCAAAAAAAAATCAAAATACACAGTAAAATAATAAAAAGTTGGATCACAAATGTTGTGTTGTGTATCTATTTATATATCTCGATGCCAGCGGGCGGCGAAACATATAAATTACGAAACGACAAAGCGACGTGTGGCAAACAAAACAAAGACATTTTTTAATGTACATAGAACATTGAAAAGATTTCCCGCGCCTTACCAGCAGCTACCGCGACGTACAACAAGATATCGACTTAAAATTAAATCGATCCGGTTCTATAAAATTTACAAAACAAACCCGTCGGTTTACCAATAAAGCTTTAAATTAACATGTAATTCAACCGCAATTAATAACATTAGCTATCACATAACACATTACTATGTTGTTAATTAAAACCGCATTAAAACCTTTTGGTTTGAGCCGCAGTAAACTAATCAGAATCGATGATTAATCAAATACTTCGACTTCGAAAACATTAAATATTGAATAAACCGTAATTACGACTTGTGAAATACAAACAAAGAGTCGTATAAATAAACTGAGTCACAAATCACCTCCTTATCAAGTATGTAAGTTAATATGTGTACAGTCGCTTGACTGAACAAACAAACGAAAATTGTTAACGCTCCCTGGGGACTAGTACGAATAAAAGTATCCAAATCCAAGATAATGGCGTAATCCAAGTGCGATCTGCACAGCAAGCTTTGCACTAGGAACCGCACACGCGTGAGACTACAACTGCGGCTGCGTTTGCAGACTGAGCAAGGATGTAGTGCGATAGTCGCGATGGTTTTGCTGAGACTCTGACCGGGTACGAACGAGTACGAGCAGGTCGCGGTCGCGTGGCGATGCACGCGTAACAATCGGCGGTCGGGGACTGACTGACTCGCGGCCCGCGACCGGCGCAGCATACGCAGCGCCGTTTGTTGTCAGTCGGGGGTCCTGCGGCCCGGCCCGGCCTGCGCAAGCGTCTCGCGGGGACAGTCCTTCGTTCGCGCCATGCTTCTCTGACTCTCTGACTACTCCAGCGGGACGCACCTTTCCAACGCTTTTATTAACACACCTTTCACGTTATATTATAGTTAATATTAATTAAAACATTGATTAATTTTAGCTTTAATTTCATTTAAATTTTATTCATTTATTCACAATTAATTGTGACTTTTGCTACATTGCTAAATTCAATTATAAATGTTATTAAAGAAAACTGTTTTATAGAAAATTATGATTAATTTTTTTCAAGAAAATTAGACATCAATGCTATAATTAATTTACTGTTTTTAATTTTTAACAAATTTAATATTAATCTATACAAAAATGTGCTTGAAATAATAAAACTGACGACGCAATGTTTATTTTTTTTTTGTATGCCCGGCGCCTCCACCATAATATGTGTTGTGTTACGCGCGTTATGCGTTAGTTAGATGATGGAATTTTGATAGCCAACTTTATATCTATGTTTATTATAAACGAATAATGAAAGAAAGCGTTGTAAATCATAAAGGTATAAATTTAATTTTATTGCGCACACATTTCGTGTTATTTGCTTTTTATTTGTTTCTGTGTGTTTTTACGGCGCGGCGTAGAGAGAAACAACGCAGTGCCGCACTCGCTGAAGTAAATTTCGCCCAGCCACCGCCATCTGACAAAACGTACACCTGATTAACGCTAACGCAGTTAATGATTATTACTTTATGATGATAACTTCGCGAGTTAAAATATTTAATGCACATTTAATGCGACGCCGTCAATTTCGCAAACTCGGGGATAAAATGCAAAAGTTCAGCGCGGCATGATATGCATCGGGCCGAAAACTGAAACGCGCGATGATTAAATATTTCGTACGCAAACGCCCGGTAGATGGCCGGCAATATGAGCACGGTGTTTTATGCGCGGCAAATTTTTAATGCGCGAACGCTATTAAAAGTTTATTAAATGGCAGTTTATGGACGTCGTTTCTTCCTTGCGTTTATGTTTCGGGCTCGTACGGCGGCGGCAGCGACGACGGCGAAGAGCTTGCGCGCGACTTTTATTGAACAGTCGTTAAATGTTAACGCCGAACGAGCGTCGGCCTTCATTACATGCACTAAAACGTTTTATGTACCTTCGCAATTTCGCCACTAACATGCGCACAACGCAACGCACAACACAAGATGGTGTGGTGTGTGCAGGATGTTGTGATGCGATGGCGCAAAAAGGAAACAAATCGCCGTTAAAATATATTTAACTTAAAATAAATTTAATCTAAATTTTTTATTTGCTATTTGCTTAGAGTCGTCCCTTTAAAGGATTAATAGCTAAAATTTGTTGTTGAACTGTTGAATCTGGAAATTTCGGGTCGAAATCTTTAGTGCGAGTTAATCGTGGGCCGTTGCGTCGTGGGAGGCCACAAAAAGCTTTTAGCGTCTATTAAATGGTAACAGTTTAATATAAACCCCTAGCTTAATGCGCACTTACGACGGTTACGGCTCGATCGCTAACCATCTCACCAACCAATCTAACACGGCTTTGGTTTAGTTCCTTCGCGCGTACACACGTTAACTAACGACGCACTCCTCGATGTCGTGAATATCAAGACGACCATTAAATGCTAATTTTTATTACGCGCCGCATGCTGATCGAAATTAATTTACCAAATATAATTGGCCGGAAAATACGCGCTATCTCTATCGGAATTGATCATAAAATCACTTCGAATTGAAAACAAAGACGCGCACACAACAAACACAATAAAACGAAATAAAAACGAAAGACCGTGATTGTGAATGCGTCTGAAGCTGTGAATGTGGAAACTGATGCATAACACATCGAGGGCAAAGGAAACTGAAGAACTGAACGACCTAACTAAACGAGTAAACTAAACGAATTGCACTCTACTCGTAAACGTAAAAATCCCAGGCGATAGTCTCCCGACGCGACGCGACGCCGAGGACGATGACAAAGGAAACGCGCCCGAACAGACACAAGAATGGACTAATAAAAGGGAACAATCGACTCGTAAAGTACGCGCGCACATAACATAAATACGAAGCGTCGAAGTTTTCGTGCCGAGAGTGTTTGCGCCTCGCGCTCAACTCATATATGGCTTGCCTTCGATCCTTCGATTTTCGATTCGGAATTGCTATCATTTACGTAAATTATAGAAGATAAGAAATAATAGGAAGGCAATGCCGCTACTCTGCTAAAGATATCGAATTGATTCTGCGCGATATCCATCCTATTCTATCCAATCCAATACACATAGCAACTAGGATTACCTTTAAAAGTAAATCGAACATACAAAAAAACCAACGAACTTTATATAAGCTTATGATAATGATTTACATACAAACAGTTTTTGTTTGCTATGGCATTTTGAATTCCAAGGAGCTGATAAATGAGTCAAATGTTTAAACATGTTTGCACTGCAATGCAAACAACATGAATCATTTTGATAAACCGTACTTTGTCACCACATTTATGAACACATTTAATTCAAAGTTTGTTTACAAATAGATCATTTATCATACAAACACCTCATTAAAAGAATTTTAAAATATTTATCCACTAACAAAAGATATTCAACTTCAAGGTTGAGTAATATTCCCAAGAATCTCTTGACGAACAAAGTCATGAAATTCTATATACACGTGTTGAATAACTATCTCTATCAGTAGCCCTTAGCCCTTGGACTAATATTGATATCGATAGTTTATCACAATGTGTATATTGACAAAACGAAAATTGACTAGCTTTACAAACGTAGGAGGACGCCGACACCGAACCCAACAAGTGGGACAACAACCAACAATTCACTCAAACTAAGCGACCATATCTCAACTAATATAAATAACAAATTAATGTAAATTTACATCACGATATGACGCGCGTTGGTAATAGCCGGAATGTTCGTAAAACCTAGAAAATTAAAACAATAGCGCTACCAGAGCGCTAGCTAGAGATAAGACTAATGCGGCGCGAATGCCTGCCAACCAACCAACGACGTTCAATAGCACCCAAAATGATAATTACCGAGCTTCGTTTTGATTGTTTTATTAAGTCTTTTATGTTCCCCGGTGAATAATTAACGCCGCTGAGCGAATTTCGGTCTCTTATTAAGTCAGAGGATGTAATTATAATTACACTCGAGTTTTTTTTTATCGTTATTTTAACAAATGTACACACAAAACAATTAAAATGATAACAACAGGAATTAAATTTATCTGTATCTGTAAAATATTAACATATTACTTAAAAAATTATTTTTGTTTCGGTTAATGTTAATGAGGTAATTATGAATTTAATATTTTTGTAGGTCGACCTTTTTGTTTACATTTGTGATGTATAAATTATGAGAAACATTGACTTAATGGAGGGTGTTATCAAGGAAAGTTAGTAAGATAAAATGTGCGTACAAAGATAATGAATAGTGTTTGTAACACAAAGTCGCGTCCGTAATTAGTACAAAATCAAATTACGAGCAATTTGTTGAAATTGAACGCATTACTCGTTCATTCGTGTATATTTAATTGGCACGCCTTACATGAATTAAGAAGAAAAAAACTGAACGAGCTTTAAGTACCGAGATTTCCAGGAATTATTTAATGACATCAAAATCGAAGTTTATCCACTGAGTAATTCCAACTCAATATCTCGAGTACCTCTGCTATTTCAGCGTGTAAAGCGGATAATCTCAGCCGCGTTATGGATTTATTTGCAATCAATAAAGTTGATAACTCGATGACTCGTTAAAGCACACTCGACACTGTGGGTAATAGGATTTTTTGTGTACATAGCGCTTGAGTTTTCGTCATGAATATCGAAGCAAACTAGAATTGATCTTTTATTAATGCGTTGTCTATTTATTGAAGAGCTCACTGGCACTTATAATTCGGATGTGTTTTATTAATAATACCTTCGTGTAAACGACGTGACAATTGTAATGGATACGCCGAAATCGCCCGCCGGCGGAAGCGAAAAGGACGGCACAGCGCAGCTCGTCGATTGACGGCTGCCCGCCACCGGCCACTCCAACAACGATAAATTGTTGTGTCGAGCATCGTTCGTTTATCGAACACACAAACACTCCAAACTAATTCATTGCTTCATGTCTACGTCCAAAACGCATCAATTGACAAGTGATTATTTATCCTATCACTTGACTTTCTCTTTGTAATCTTTGTTGCATAAATACTTCAAGAATAAAACTATTGTTTTTGGAGTAAATATTGTCTAGAAATAAATTTATCTCGGTTCTAAGGAAAATACCATTTGTTTCATTTTGTATTTTTCAATTTCAAGAATACGTAACTTTTTGACGTGAAATACAAAAGATTTATCCTCGAAAGTCCTCGAAAAGCAAGAAACAAATCATGAACAGACACTTGTGAGAAATACCGTGTTCGGCTAATATCCGCAACAAATGTACAACACCCTCGCGACTTCGACCCGTTTATTGCCCACACTCGTCGCGATAAGAGATATTGAAGTTGATAAACTCGCTGACACGACATAAAACGAAAAGAAAGAAGCGCAGCAAACGTGTGAAATGAAGAGCGAGCGAACGCTCGAATTTCCCGCTTGTGCATTAGTTTCCCGGCCGATTTCCCCGGTCACAGACTTTCTTTAGTATCACACGAAGCGCTGTGCACTCACCATTGCGATGCGATGTGATGTGATGCTCAACGCTTTGCTTCCCCCAGTTCCCCGTCTCGTCATTTATATCCTCAAACGACAAACATACTGTGATGTCGTAAAGCATTATCACCCTTTTATTCCGGTTCATAAATTGCGGATCTCGTCCGATTATTTCGGATCATTAAAACGTTCACGCGCTCACTTCCAACTTCAACGTCGCGGTGCGGCGACGCGTTGCTTTTATCGCCCAGGCAGTTTTAATGAAATTTACAAGTTATTTTGGAAAGTTTGCAGTGTTGAGTACAATACCGTACAGTCCAGTAGTTGCCCTTCCCTTTTTTCCTTTTCGGGAAGTGCTGGTTTTAACAGATTGAACCAAAGACGCGACGAAAACGACGAGTTATAGCGTATTGTGTTTCGGCTCGTAAATGATTGATCTTCCTTTGTGTGATTGTGCGATATCGCATGACACATGCTTGATTTGGCAAACCAGAAAGAAAGAAATAAAAAAAAGAACTAGTCGAACTGGTTAGTATAGTTGGGTGAACTAGAACTAGCAGCTTTCAAGAGGAGAGAAAAGAAACTAGGCGTTATTTGTTTTGATTCGGTCCGAATTCGCATTCACATGAAGGCATGATTCGGTTTGATCCGACGGCGAGCCAGGGGCGGCAAGGCGCTCTCGCTTTATGGCCCGTATCAATCCTCATCCGCGGCTCGTAAAACCGAATTTCAGGACACGTACCGCCACTAACCGAAGACGAGCGTCGAGAAAAGCGCGCGCGCGCCGAAGATGTAACAGAGCGTCGCAGAAACGTGCAGCATTTCGCCAAAACGATCCGCCAGCGCTGGCAATAAAATTTATTGAGATTACGTGGCTATCGGGAAACTAAACATTTAATACAACTTTGTCCTTCCTTTCTTTCGCGCTCGTTTTTTCCTCGCGGCGCTTTTGCACATGTGTTCGGTTGCTTAGCAGTTCCTCTTTTCCAATTGCCATTCCCATAAATGTATGTTCGACGATTTGCTATCCGAAGCACATTGCCGCAAGACGAGAACGTACAGAAAAAAATAGAATGCGGAAAAAAGCCAGAGAAGGACAGCGCATAAAGAAGCCGGCAAGCGAAAAAAAACCGACGACGACGTAAGAAAACGCAAGAAAACGTAAAAGTAATAGTCGTAACAGTGGAGGAAAAAGAAAGCGCAGCGGAAAAGCGCTGCGATGTTATTACCGACTCGTTTTTCGGGCTTCTTTTTCTGCTTCCTCTTGAACGGAATAAAATATCCAGTCGTCGTCGGCAGGAGTAGTCGTAGTCGAGTCGACTGAAAATTGAGGAAAAATATCCGACACATTGTCGTATTGCTCGGGTGAAATACGCGCACAAAATACTAAGAGCGGAAATAAAATAAAGGAAAAACATTGAAGCCCGGAGAGATAAAATGAAATGGTGCAAAAAATCCCAGCGAACAAATCGCAAAAAGTATCTCTATGAAACACAAACACTAACACGTGACGAAAAAAATACCCCGGCGGCGTAAAACACAACAAAAAGAATACACAAACAAATAAATACAAAATTATTAAACAAAAAACACGTTTATAAAACACGAAGTGAATAGATGTACCGCAATACAGCAAACACCGGCAAAAAAAAAACAATTAGCTTCACAAACTTTAAATCTGAGAAAACTTTTTTTTGTTTTGCTAAAAAGCAATAGAACTATCGATTTTTTTTGTTATTGAGGTTTGCTTTGATTGCATTACGTGGCGCCTCCACCATTGCGCTTAAGATTCGTTTGTTCGTTGATTAAACGCCTCGGCGGACCGCAATCCACTCGTCTCCTCTTCCTACGTCCGCGGGGTAGTCGGGGCGTCAACCCCAGCGATGCTGGTCGAACACAATCGTTCATCTGAAGCATTTTCCACTTGGTTTTCTTTCCGTAGCGATTTTTCCGGCATGCGAAACGCGTGATTTAATAGAACGTGTTGTTGCGGATTTACAACGACGCTTATCTCGGCCACCGCATCCGCATCAGCATCGACATCGACGTCGGTAGCAAGAACGAGAACAAAAACGAGACGCCCTAGGAGCTGTGAGAGAAGTGGAAAGCGTGCAAGGGCACAAGAAGTTCGCTAAGTCTCTTAATGTGACGCCGACGTTAACCGCTCGAACGTACTCGACCGACTTGCGTCGCCACGAGTATTAGAACATTAGTTGTTTTAGTACATTAGTGTCACGAGTCAAGAGGTTAGCCCTACAGGATGTGGCACCTAACTAAACCTAACCTGCGATAGAATTATTGATATTTGTATTCCAAACACGTTAAACTCCCAGACACTGATTTCAAAACTATTATCTTGAAATTCTAACCACATCCCAAACCTTCGGTTAAATTATTGATTCGATTCCAGTCCAACACCCTGTATATACATTGTGAACAAGGGTAGAAGTTGTATTCGCACTCGTATGTACGTAGCTGTCAAGTTCAGAGTTAACGCCTCGTTCATGATACAAGGATTTGACTTGGAGGACAAAAACCAGAAAAACTTTGTGTACAAGAATGTACAAGAATGAAAAACTAACAAAACATCGAAAAAACTAAAGCGAGACGACGCAACACGCAGAAGAAAAACCAAAAACAGAAGAAAGAAACCAAAAAACAACACAGCAGAGAGCAAAAAGTTAAATTCAAGTTGTAGTTGTGTAGTTTTCTGGCCTGGCAATCTGTCGAGCGTTAATAGACTAAAGACGTCGACGCGTACAGCACGAGATGGAGATGAAAATGAAAAGAAACACGAAACGCGGCAAAAAATCTCATTAAGTTTTTCCGCACGGATCGCGCGCGAGCGCGAAAAACGCCCGCTCGTCGAGGGAAAAATTCATTTTTGGAAGCGAGTCAACAGCGTGCCGCAGAGAAAAGCCAAACAAACGGTTTTTTTACGGCGCGGATAATTTATGGCGTTTTCATGTTAATAAATGGTTGCGTTTATGGCTTAACTGCGAGTCAAATTTTTGTTGTTGTGGCATTGTTGACGATGTTGATGTTGCGCTAACGCTCACAATCAACTCATAGACGCCATCTTCATCGTCAAAGAATCTTAGCTAAGAATTTGATACGCAAATATCACAACAGACTGTTAATACTTAATTGAATTCTTTGCAATTAAATATTTTGTTAAAATTTAAACAAAATGTTGTGGAGGGTTGAAATTCTTTCAGTTTACAGGTAAATATGTATAAAAGTATCTACTTCATATATTGTAGTATATGAAAGAAAATGTAAAGTACGCTAGCATAGACCACAACTAAAATTCAAAGAATATGAAAACAACTCAACCACATTTTGAGCGCGTTTCGTCCATAGTTGCCCCCCCAACACAAACTCAAACTCAACAACGGTTTCCACAGGCATATCGTTATCAGGTTGCGCCATCAATTTTCAATTTAGCTTCCCTTTATGTGTGTAACTCGTAAAATACGCGCCAACGCCGCGCCCAGCGAACAATGGTTCTTTCACGGGACAGCAAGCTTCGTTGTACGCTTTCGGGAAGAAACCCACCTAAAATTGTAAAATGCTAAACGAAACCTAAAGTTCCGGTGTGTATTTTGTGTGTTCGCTTCATGAGCGAGTATTAAAAATTAAAACTCCATTCAGCGTGAAATTTTTTTCCTATTTGCTGGGCTTTGTTGTAGCGCTGTGATCACGATTAGTGTCAATACATGCCGATGTTTGACAAGCACACATTAGATTTACCATGTAAATAATTAATGTGTCACTTAGCGCAGCAGCGCGAAAAGGGAAAATGACACTCTCACACTCCGTTCACAACGTATGCGTAAATTGTGACAACACACTCAATGCCGCGTTTATCGCCAAAACAGCGAGTAATAAAAAGTTGAGCAAATATACATAATAATCTCGCACGCACTCGATGTACGCGCGCACTTACCTTATCGTCGTCTCCTTCACTATCACACTGTAAGATAAAAAAATCGAAATTATTATAAATTTATTATATTTTTGTAATGCATGTGCAGTTACCAATTACAATTACCAACCAGAAAACAACCCACTCGGATCCTTTTCGTGCTATTTTAATAGATTAATTTAATTTGTGATGCAGAGGGGTAAAAAGTGGATGCAAAAATAGCGATGAAATATGAGCGTAATGAGTTTTTCCATGCCAAACCGCAAACCGCTGCAGGAAAGCTGAACGCTGAACTGCGCTCTGAAACTTTCGACGAACAAAAAAATAAAGTAAATTATAAACGTAATTAAAGAGCATAAATGTAACTTTAGCTTAAGTTTGGCGCGCGGTAAAAAATAAGCAAAAAGGAGAAACACAAGTTTAAAAAAATGCAATACGCAGGCAAAAAGCTTTTATTCTTTCTCTTAAGAGTTTCGTAGGGTTTTCTTAAGGTTTGTCGTGCGCGCGGGCGCGGAAAGCGTCGGGTTGAAGCTGGAGTTACAACGGTTACAAGAAAATTACATTTTTCCCCAAGGAAATTCAAGTATCATCAAACTTTTTGAATTATTACAACCCTCATATTCTGATATTCCGTCCAACTTCCTCCCTGCACACTCGCAGTACTTTTCATCCAACGAGTTTCTTCGCCGCCCCCTCTCGGCTTCGTTGTTCCACTTTTCTGTTTTTCATTTTAACTGCCAAGATATTGTGGCCGTTAGGATTACAGCTAACGCGGAATAAATGCGTTTGAAACAGAAGGTTTCGAAAACACCCAGTAGGTTTAAAACTGTCTATTACGTTGGTTTTCACAAGAAAACGGACACAAAAGTACGATGCTTTCAAAAGAAAAAGAAAACTCGCAATCTTCGTCGGGCGCTTTAGGGTGTGTAGATTGTTAAGATTGGGGTAGCTAGGCTTCGGCTTAATATTATGTAATTGGGTTTTAAATTTACAAAGTTTGAAATTTTATTAATCGACTTTACAGTTTGCATTTTCATCCTTGGAAAAATCAAATTGAAGTAAATTTTATTAGCCCAACTAATTAACAATATTATCAAAATAAAAACGCAAAAGCAAAAAAATAATGTAAAATAATAAAATCATGTACATTATATTATGTACTTGAATGATTGCATTTGGGAAATTTTTAGTCAAACGCCAACTACGCTTTCCGCGCTTCCATTAGCAGGTTTTAATTAAGCGCGACGCCGTTGTGCGTTGTGCAAACGTTGTTAAAAGCCAGCAAATTCGTAGTTGTTTGCTAGTAATTACAATGTAAATTTTCTACAACTATTTTATATCAAAAACACATTTTCCTCGGTGAAAAGCTCAGCAAATGTGCTGTGCGGCACCAGACTCGCCGCTCTACGCTTTGTGCATTTTCCGCGAACCAGAGCTTTTATTTTAGTTTCAAAGCGTATTAAAGCGCTTTTCCGTTAATTAAATGGATTTTTTCGGGTTTTGTGTTGCGGAAAAGCAAGCACAAAAAATTGCAAAAAAAAAAACAACAAAGAGGATCAAAATCCACAAAACAACACCAAATAACACCAAGCAAAAACAAATAATAAACAGTGTAGGCATGTAAAAAAGTCAACAGTTCCGTAAGTCTTTAAACATTACGAAATAAAACACCAAAACAATAAAAACCAGCAGGTTTAATAACAATTAGGTTAACAGTGTCAATGGTTACTTGTGTATCACAAAAAAATAAACAATGTGCGTGTATAAAATCAACTCACGATATATCCTTTTCCAGAACTGCATCGGCTGCTGGCGTCGCTGAGCCTGTCCCTGGAGCTGTCGGCGTCCCGCGGCGCTCCCGAAGAGCCGGTGAGGCGCTCTGACGCCCTGCCGCTGTCATCGCTCGTCGCCGGATCGAGAGTCAACGTCAAGCCCTGCAAGCAAAACACACGCGCCAATCAATAACACCGCCTACGCCAAGATACGCCTGCAAATTGCACGCAATTATTAAGTAAACACGCAAATAATTAAATTAATCATAACCGTACACTTTAATTTGCCGGATTAGCGCGAGGGAGCGGCGAAACGAAAGCGAAACTAAACGCTCGTTTGTTCCGCCGAGCGGAAAATCCCAGAATCACAAGAATCCCAAACCAAATTGCGAAAAGCTTTTCGTCGCTTAATTATTAATTTCCCATGTTCCCTCTTTACTTACTTCCATGCACCCAAGAGCTGCCGGCGCTCATTCCGTCTCTCAATCCGAGAGCGGCGTCTCGTTTTTGCCACAACTCTTACACTTATTCCCAACCCGCGAGACGAGGCTGCGAGCTGGAGCAGCGCTCATTCTCGCCAACATTACAGCCGTGTACAATTCCCGATTTTCCTCCTTGTCGGGCGCGCGCGCGGCGTCGACGGCATGCCCTCGAACGGTAATTAAAGTCGCTGGCATCGTTCCTTTTAATTAATTACATTTCGTTAATTTTTAATGCTCTCGTTCGTTCGCTTGGAAATCTCTCT
>JARJDS010013987.1:0-18887 GCA_030264155.1 Atheta pasadenae | reverse complement strand
GGTCATACGTTAAAGAGCAACTCTTTAACTATAATTTAAAAATTAGAACAAGAGAGTTGTATAATATGATGAGGAGATACGAGCAGTTTTCGACAGCAAAAATCGAAAAAATCAAAAAAATTGATCAACTTTGAAGGTTAAAATAAAATACTTCGGGGATGTTTTTCGTCTTAAATTTAATCATACGTTAAAGAACAACTCTTTAACTATAATTTAAAAATTAAAACAAAGGAATTGGATAATATGGTGAGAAAATACGAGCAGTTTTCTACAGCAAAAATCGAAAAAATCAAAAAATTGACCGACTTTGAAGGCTAAAATAAAATACTTCGGGGATGTGTTTCGTCTTAAATTTGGTCATACGTTAAAAAGCAACTTTTTAACTGTAATGATAAAATTAGAACAAGAGAATTGGATGATATGGTGAGGAGATACGAGCAGTTTTCGACAGCGAAAATCGATAAAATCAAAAAATTTACCAACTTTGAAGGCTAAAATAAAATACTTTGGGGATGTTATTCGTCTTAAATTTGGTCATACGTTAAAGAGTAAATCTTTAACTATAATTTAAAAATTAGAACGTAAGGATTGGATAATATGGTAAGGAGATACAAGCAGTTTTCCATAACGTAATCTCAAAAAATCAAAAAATTGCTCAACTTTGAAGGCTAAAATAAAATTGCACAGTAGGCAACACGCTAAATACGATGCCGCCCTATGACTGAAATTTTATTATATCTTATTTTTTTAAAATTTTAAGTTTAGTGTGCGATATACATCTTAAATCAACATAATAAAAAACAATAACAACATCCGTTTCATTCAGTACAAACATTTCATAACAAATATGATACCAAGAATTCATTTCATGTTTTTTAAATTGTTTTTTTAAATGTTATGGTTATGGTAGTCATGTTTTAAAATTTCCATGTGATAAAGCAACAAATGTAATTTACACAGTACCGCAGTGAACAAAACATTAATTTATTAACATATATAAAAAGATTATTGTTCAACTGTTGCTATTTATAACAAAAAAATAAACTCGCACGAGCATTTTGCGCATTATACAAATTCCGCCATATTCGTGTCACGTTCACAAAGCTAATGAGTAATACGATTCGTGTTACGACTATTGCGCGATCCTAGCGGTTATAAGAAACTGGAAATTATAATAAAACAACATTTATATCAAAGTACTTGATACGAAATGATGTTAAATCACTTAATAACAAGTTACAACTTAATTGTTGTTGTAGTTTTTGTTTATATTAATGTCGGTAAGTTTTTGTTCATTTTCTCTAATTATTATGTATTTAATTAACTTTTATTAATTAAAATTAATTAAATTACTAGTTTTATTTAGATATTTAATAAATTTGTATTTTTGTACAGCGTTAATCTTCTTAAAACTTAATAATTTGATTAAAATTTAATTTTTGTGTATTGTGGGTTGCATACAATGAATTTCTACACCTACAAAAAAATAAAATTCAAATTCAAAAAATTCTTATAAATAAATTATTTTTAAGTCGTAATACTGCTAATAAATACATATAAATACGTGATTAAATTATTATAAATAATTTTCCTATTTTAGTATCAACACAAAATGATTATAAACAATGCGATAAAACCGGAATACATTTTTATGAAGAATTAGGTTGTCAACCGAAATTTAACGAATCAAACCCATGTCCTGTTAGTTACAAATGTCCAAATTACGAAATACCTAATGGGAAATGTTTATTTTATGGACAAGTTTTAAACAACGGCGATGAAGCTAATGGAAGTTATTGTAATCAAGATTTTCATTGTGAAGCAGAACCAAACGAGTATTGTTTTTTACTTCATTTGTTTCCAATTAAATAACAAACATTTAAAATCTTTTGTTTTAGGAAGGGCAAACTTGTTAGTTATCTCATAATCGATTGTTACTTTGGTCCACCGGCAGATGGCTGTTATCGTGGAGGAGAATTACGAAGATGTTGTCAGTCAGATTATTGTCGTTAGTATTTCTTTGCCAAACTAAACATATCTTTACTTAAAACATTAATTAAACTTAAAAAAACGCTAAATTTATAGCTGCACCTAATGAAACAGTATACACCTGTCAAGTAGGTGGCGCCACCTATAAAGAAAATGAAACCTTCACACCAGATGGCACTTGTTACAACTGCGTTTGCAAACCAGGTTTTACCGGCGTGTATGAAGAACCTTTTTGCATTCGAAGACCTTGCGATATGGAATTACGCAACGCGCAACAGCTGGAAGACAAATGCGCACCTGTTTATTATCACAGTGAAGAAACTGATGCGTTATGTTGTCCTTTTGACTTTTTATGTCGTAAGTTTTGTTCTTTACTCACAGAAAAACACAAAAAACAAAATTTGTTATTTTTAGCAAACAAAGTACTATCAATTGAAATAAAAACAAAAACCGACAACAGTCATCACAAATGTAAACTGGGCGACAAAGAATTTAACTTGAACGAAGAAATTCGTGTGACGTACAACAGTTCGTGGTCAACTAACCAAACTAATGATTGTTCTTGTTTAGTACCACCATATTTAGCTTGCACAATTACATCTTAACTTAGTTATTTCACTATATATTATATAATATCCAATTTTTTGTTTTATTTTTTTGCTTTTTATGTTTCGTAAACTTGTACTCAAGGCTATCTTGTCTGGTGGACTTTTGTTAACTGTGGTAGGCTGTGAAATTATTCGCGCAACACAAATTACGCGTTCAGTTTATGTTTGGCAATATTGCCGAGAACATCGATGATTTGCACATTTTCTGGGTAGATAAATAATTATATCATTATTATCAGAACGTCTATCAGAAAGAAAACGCAGATAATTGTAGATATCAACGTTGTGTGATTGTATCGATGCGATAATTTGCACCGCGCGTGTTTGATAATGGAAACAAATGAAAGTTATAAATGCATGCGAATGTTTAGTTCAAACAATTGAATAAGTTAGATAACTTTAATAAATTAGATACAAATTGCAGCTATCATAATCAATTGGTATCTAAACGAGAGAACATCAAAGTATTAAAATTTGTGACAGAATTAATTAACATGTCGACGTTAGTGTTAATTATTTGTGCGTTGGTTGTGATTGTGTTAATTAAACTTTGTAAAGTTTACGCGGATCGACAGATTTTTTTGGGGAAAATCAAAAATATTCCTGGACCTACACCGCTTCCCATTTTAGGAAATGGATTAGATTTTAAAGGAACTGCAGGTATTTTCTTTGTTGATGTTTTGTTATTGCAATTATTTAAGTTAAGTTTATGTTGTATTATTGACATTGAAATTATGTATTAATGCTTGTTATACACGTGTGTGATTTCAAGGTAAAATAATGAAGTTTTGTTTGTAATTTTACAGAAGTTTTACCAGTTCTAACAAAATATACTCACCGATATGGTTTAAGTTTCAAATTATTCCTCGGTCCAGACACGTACGTCTTCACATCAGATCCAAAACTAATCGAATGTATAATGACGTCAAACACACAAATCACAAAGTCAGTAAACTACAGATTCCTCTACAACTGGTTGGGTAACGGTTTATTAACAGCAACAAACCCCAAATGGAAACAACAACGTAAACTTTTAACACCAACGTTTCACTTTAAAATATTAGAAGATTGCATCCCAATTTTCAATTCAAACGCTCAAAACCTCATCGAACATTTAACCAAATCCATAGGAAAAGAAATTGATATACATGAAGATGTCGTCTTGTGCAGTTTAGATGTTATTTGTGAAACTGCAATGGGATTATCAATAAACGCCCTTAAAGAAGGCAGTGGTAATGCGTACGTCAGATCCGTACAATACATGACCAAAATGGTTGTAGAACGCACTTTTTCAATATGGCGCCAATTCGATTTGTTATACAAAAACTCACCGGATTATAAACGAGAAAAAACCGCTGTAGATTATTTGCATAATATAACTAACAAGGTTATTAAGTTAAAACGTAAGGAACTTGAAGAAAAAAAGAAAACGGAATTAAAAGAAAACGGATCAAATGGACATACCGCTGATAACGAAGATGAGTGCTACGGTAAAGGAAAATTTGCTTTCCTAGATATGTTGTTGAAATGCTCAACTGAAGAAGGAGGAACCTTGAGTGATTATGATATCAATCAAGAAGTCAATACTTTTATGTTTGCTGTAAGTTTTTTTTAAAATTAAAAATAATTACTAGATAAACTTAATGTTTTATATCAATATATAACTATATAACTATCTATAATTATACAGGGCCACGACACAATATCCTCTGGCTTATCTTTTGCTATACACACCCTGTCCCAACACCAAGAAATACAAGAAAAAGCATACCAAGAAATCGTCAAAGTTTTGGGTCAAACCAAAACAACTATTGTATCCATGGATAAATTAAATGAATTAAAATATCTAGAAATGGTAATTAAAGAATCAATGAGATTGTTCCCACCAGTACCAATGATCGCCCGTGAACTTACCGATGATGTCATTTACAGTAAGACATATTACTTAATTACCTGTTTTATGTTAATTATTTTTTTTTGTTATTAAGATGGTCAAGTATTACCTAAAGGACTTACCATTACAATGGTACCGTATGTTTTGCATCGCTTAGAACAATTCTATGAAGACCCAGAAAAGTTTGATCCTGATCGATTTTCCAGTGAAAATTGTGCCAAACGTTCAAGCTTTGCGTTTATTCCATTCAGTGCAGGGCCTAGAAATTGCATCGGGCAGAAATTTGCTATGCTAGAGATGAAAGCAATGCTCAGTGTTTTATTGCACCAATATAAGTTTCAAGCTTCTAACAAACCAATGATGATAGCTTCGGAAACTGTGTTGACTTCGCTGAATGGTATTAATGTTCGCATAGAAAAACGGTGATTTAATAACTGATTTTGTTTGTTGAAGAACAAAATTTATTTTATTTCTAAAATGGTTAAGGTTCTATTTAATAACAAAAGTAAAAATAAAAATTAAAAACTTACACAGTTTTAATGACTCCTCACTTCTTTACTAGTCGATGTTTCGGTTGTAACTAACTTTTTTTCAACTCGTGATTTATAAAGAAAACAACGGAGTGTAAACAAAATAAAGCAAAGCCTACTCCGATAAACAGATTCATGGTAATTTTGACCGTATTTATGAACAAAACAAAACACACTATACCGACAAACAACGCACTATAGTCGTGAAAGAAAACACATCAACGATCGTATTCTACAACTTTTGGTTACCGAAAGTAATTAAGGTTTTAGAATAAAAAAAATCAATTAATGACAAACTTCAATTCTTGTTTCATTTACTCTTCACTCGGTGAAGTCTCAGACACAACTAACTTATTTTCGATTCGTGATTTATAAAGAAAACAACGGAGTGTAAACAAAACAAAACAATGCCTACTTCAATAAACAGATTCATGGCATTCTTGACGAAAAAAACAATGCATATTTTGATATAGAATAAAAACAAAAGAAAACATGAAAACCCCAATTTATTTATTTGTTTCCCATCACCAAAAAACCATAATAAATATAATTAAATTAAAGTGCATGAAGATGATAACCTGATAACCTCAAAATGAATTCATAAAACTAAAACCAAACTAAAATCTAAACATCCAACTCTCCACCATTGTCCATATGAACCAACGGTTTCAAAATCTCAATATCACCCAAAATATTCCCCGGACAATCCTCCCTGGTACTCAACGCGTTCAAAAACTTGACAGTAAACTCCCCTCGTTTATTCTGCTCAGTCCAGAACTCAAATTCCTTCGACGCCAACAACTCCTGCGTTCTCTCCGACACGTAAGTATAAAACTCATGATATGCATCAAACTGCAGCTTACTGAACGCCGAGAAATCGAACGCATCATAAAATATTTCACTCAAATCCAACGTCCTGGTTAACACCTTCCGCATGGAAATAGCCACGGGTTTAATCACCGACGAATAGTATTTCGCCGCCACCCGTATACTCTCATCCAACCAATCACATTTCTCCGCCAACAACAACACATCTTTCAATATCAAGTCCTGCGTGTCCACGTATTTGGTCAAATCAAACTGCGACGTCAATTTATTAACCAGTTCCTTGCTAGTTAAGAAACGAACCATGGTAGCGTGCAGTTTCTTGATATTATTATTCGTCGCTTGCGGTAACAGCTGCGCCAGGGTGCCATAGTCAAAGAAGGGGTTGTGATTCACATAATACACACACGCTTGTTTGACATCCGTTGGTATTTCATCCATAAGTGACAGTTTGGTTAGGATAACCTTAAAAGTTTGTAGGTTAGTATTGTATTCCGTGGCTGCCAAATCGAAATACCGATAGATGTCATCACCGGTCAAGTAATTCTTCATTAAATTGTAATAGGTGGTTTCTTCTTCAAATGTTGGAGCTTGTAATTGATCAACGAAAGCACTAAAATCATAATATCTTTGTTTGATGAAATGCGCACACGCTGTACGGACATTGTCGGGTTGTTGAGCGTCATGGACCAGTTTAAGGAAGATGAGCCGCAGTAAACCTTCTTCATTATGTTGCAACAACTCAATTTCTTCATTGGTAACCAGAGTATTTATAGTTGTGGGGTTGAGATGTTCAAAGTAAGTTTTAACAATTGCGTAATCATTGTCCAATGACGGAATTTGGGGTAAAATGTGTAATAAGTCAACATAGTTCGATGATGTGAAAGTTGTAGATGTTGTTGTCACTAACGAAGACAAGGATTGTAAGGAATGTACGGAATTATGAGTGTAGATTGTTTGTTTCGTCTGAACCACTGCAGTGGACTGTGTGGTTGTCAATGTCATCCCTTTGATCCTTTCCAATAAATAACTAGCTGCATGTTGGACTTCTGAAGTTACCCTAGTGTTGTGACTTGTTAAGTCTAAGACATTAGTGATGATATCATCCGGATTCCGGTGAACATCAAAATTAACATTTTCCATCACCCCTTGCACTTGGGGACTGTGTATAAACTCCTTAACAGTGTCAAACGCTGCTACACCTTCAACCTCTTCCGGTTGGTCAATTAAATGAAAAACAACATCTAGTTCTTTAGCAGTGTCCATTGGGAACATCAAATTGTTGAAGTAAACCGCGCTTTCGATAATATCATGTGACAACTTTACATGGTGATGGTCAATTGTTAGTTTCAATACTAATTGGAGCAAGTCCCTTAACTCTAGGTTGAAGTCAACTTCATTGGCTTGTAGCAATTCGTAAATGGTGTTGCTCCTTAGGAAACTGTCGATGGTATAATAATAATTCAAAGTGTCCTTGTTAGTTGCCGATGGTATCAATTGGAATATTTTATGGAGACGATAAAGGTGATCTAGTAAAGGTCCCTGGACCACATCAAATGTTTCTCGGCTTTGTGCAATTAATCCTTGAAGTGTATCAATGTCCTCTTGAGTTATAACACATTCTTTTGATAGCAACAACATATCCTGGAGTAATTCCAATGGGGGTGTGTTTAAATCAATGTGGGTACCTTGTAGGACCAATGATGGTACTTCTGTATGTAGATATCTATCAATTGCATTGTAAGCTATCAAAACATTCGTCGATTGTAAAGTTGTCTTCTTGATTTTATGGAATATGTTATCCAAAGTTATCAGATGCGAGTGTGGGGTGACCGTAACTTTTTTGGTTAGCGAAGGAATAATCACTTCGTATCGTTCTGATGCTAAACGAAGATCTTGAGGGATATCATTGGTATGTGCGGCTATTTCAACAAAATCAGCAAGTAAATTTGATCCGGGAGCTTCAAGATTAACTCCGGATGATTGCAGGATCTGGTAAGCTATTGGTGTTTGAAGGTACGATGTCAAAACATCACGGTTTGCTTGGTTCTGGTCAGGAGTTGTCATTTGGTTTAATTCTGTTTGGATTTTTTGAAGGACCGCTGTTTGTTCTGAGCTTAAATTTGTTGAAGTCATTGTTGTTGAAGTTAAAGTTGTTGCTTGAGTTGTTTTAGTAGCTACAGCAACCCCCAAAGTGCTAGCAGTGGCAAAGTTTTGATCTTTGACAACTTGGACAACTTTAGGAGCAACTTTAACAACTTTAACCGCTGTAGGAGCAACTTGTATAACTTTATCCGTTGTTATGGTTTCATGCGTTGTAGCAACTTCCACTTCTTCAACATTAACATGTTCTATAATGATATCAGCAACATCCCCAATAACTCCATTGTCAATCATATTCAAATAAAACCGACAGACAATTTTAATATCCATATGCACCAGCTTTGTATTCAAACTCAAAACTAACACATCTCTCAATATCCGTACATCCGGTTTGTGTAAGTTGATACTGATAGTGTTCAGTAACTTCATAATCAGTTTACCTTTCAAGTAACTTACCATCAAGTTATAGTACTGCGTCTCATGAATCGATGAAGGTCTCGGAAGTAATAGCGTTAACTTATCTAATTTATTCATCAATAACTCTTTGTTAACCACTTGATTGGTGTTGAAGAAATGCCAGTAGTACCTAGCCGTACCTCTGACATCAACTGGTATCCTGTCGGAGTAAACTAAAGCTTGTAGAATGTCCAATAAGAGATCAATCCTTGTTTTGGTGAAGTCAATCTGAGATATGACAAATCTAGGCACACCATGTTGCAGATAACTCTTGATGGTGTTGAAGTATCTATGTGTGACGTGATTGGAGGGTTGGGGGAGCAATTTTAGGAGTTCGTCCATATCGCAAGGGACATTCCCCAATAAAGGTTCTAAGATGTAGCGCGAATAATGATAAGCCCCTTCACGAATTTCCATTGACACATTGATATCTTCTTCTATAACCAACAAAACTTCATAGAGTAACTCATACTGTACTAGTGAGGAATCAAAGTGGGCGTGGCGAATGATCCCGTGCATCTCATCGCATTGGAGGAAGACGTCCAAGTCCATTTCGTATTGTTGGTTTATAGAAGAATTGACCACTTGGTCCTGCAGGGTTGTGAACGCAGAGTAGATTTTATGTATAACCTGGTCTTCTAGTTGGTAAACGTTATGGACTTGGGTCTTAAACCAAGTGACAACTTGGATTATTTCAACATCTAAGTGCAGATACTCAAGATGAGTAATGGTTTCAAAGATTTCTTCTAGGACAATAAAAGTATTCTGTGTAAAGTCAATTTTGTGATCTAGCAACACAAGGTAGCATAGGTCACTCTGCAGGAACGAGGTGATAACCCCCAGTTGTTTGCCATGCGTCCCGTTGATGTCCACAGCTTTCAATTCTTCTATCAAGAACTCAATTTTCAACTCTTCCTCAATAGTTAATCCTTCATTGTAGATAAATTTAAAATAATGTAGAATTGCTCGCTTGCACTCTAAAGTTGTTAGTGTGCTCTTCAAAGCTAAGTCTAGGATTTGATGCAGTAACAATTGACGATCATGGATAACCTCTAAATGCTTTTGTTTTATTATTTGTAGCAGTGTGGTGCTTTCAAATAAAATTTTAAGGTTATGATAATGTTCGTATTCAGTCCTCAGTGTTGGTTGTGGGATTAATCCAAATAATTCCCCTAAATGATACGTATCCTTAACAGATAATATATCATAATATCCTAGATAGTACTTAACTGCTGTTTGGATTTCAGTGGTCACGTGGACATTAGTTTTAAGTAGATTTAAAATATCTAGAAGCACATGTTTTGATTTTATATTCAAAGGATTAATCCCCACTGTTCCTAAGATGTGTTTTAAGTCAGGACCGTTCATAAACCTTACTAGGATTTGGTAGTACTCCTTCCCTGGTGAGTTAATAAATTGGGGTAAATCATGACTTAATTGTTGTATGACATTCAAATTCTGGAAGTAATTGACGTAAAACTTGAAAGACTGTTGCAACTCTCCGGTTATTTTCGGTGATGACAACCCTCTGATTAGGAGGTTATAGAGGTACGACTCGCTGGGTCTTGGGTGTCCTATTAGGTTGCATAACTCCCAGAGGGTTTTTGATCCTGTGTGTAGGAATTTCAACAGAATATCCCTGTGTGTTGAGTTGAATCTGGGTACAAACGTTATCAATTCCTGTATGATTCTTTGATTCTTCACTTGCGTTTGGTACTCCAAGTCTTGTTGCTTAAAATACTGGAGGTAATACTGACAAGCTGATTTGAGGTTAGGTGATATTGATGGGTGTTGGTTTATGAGGATTGCAAACATATGTTTGAGGCATGTTTTAGGGGTTTGGGTAAAGTCCAATTGGCGGTAAACCAATGGGGGTAGTGCTTTTAGATAGTTTACTATTATGGTGTAGTAGTCGTGGGTGTGAGTACCATGATGTTGATGTGGACCAAGGGCTGCGATCAATCGTTGGATCACAGAGTGACTCGGTGCATCGTAGGGTATTATAGAGAAAGGTACTTCTTGGACTTGTTCTAAAATTAAATAATTGTTATTTTAATAAAACAAAAGATAAACAGAAATGTTAGTATGTTCTTCGAACGGAGTAAAACAAAACAAATGAAACCAAACAAACCTTACATTACCATCAAATGTTTTTTTTTTGGCTCAATGTTTACAGAAAATTCTTTTGTTTTATTTGCTTAGTGTTTTGTTAAAATAACAAAGTAACGAAACGCAGTAAAAACAAAAAAACAAAAGAATACTCTGACCTAATACAATGAAACTGTTTTGTTTGTTATTGACATTTGTTTTATGCTTTATGACTTACCAGTAATAGAAGGCTTGAAACGTGAAACAAGATACTTGACAATATTATAAGTCACACTGTGCGTTAATAAAACCGACGATTTAATCACATTCTGCGTAATTGATTCATCAATTAAATCCTCAATGATCTCCAATAGTTTGGGACTCTTGAGATGATGGTCGTGGACGTAAACTAAATAATTCAATGCCATGAAATAATCATCATAATGTCCATGCTGCGCAGCCCATTTCAATTGTTTTAGAATATACTCAGTGCGCCCGGTTAGAATACAACCCCAATATTCCTCATATTCCTCCTTCTGCGCATCTGTTAAATAAGTATTGGAACCATAGTAGTGTTCGAAGTGATTATTGAACGAATCAGCTGTTAGGTGATGACCATAACCTTCAGCGGAACCATAATCATATTGCTTGTATCCAGAAACACTTTGTAAACTAATTGCAATGAGAATTGCAGTGAGGATTTGTTTCGGTTTGAGTTTGACTTTAACGAACTGTGAGGTCGAGATGGAGCCATCCATGATGTCGCACTCAAGGGCCCACTACTCGCAATTATTCTGTCAATCAAGGCTTTATATACGCTTCGAGGACGATAAGGCAGGCGCAATCAATCAACGATTCAATTCGCTTTTATCGCAAAAGAAATAAACATAAAGATTATTTCTTTGAAAACCTGCTGTTTCCGAGTCAATGAGTTTTCATTTAGATTGTTGATGCCTCATGATGCTGGTGATGCCTCATAATGAACCGATGCCGAATTGTAATGGCTGTTGTAATTCGGCATATTGCGGTTCATTAATTACTTATTAAAATAATAATCGATGAGATGTTGATCGGCGATGGTTTTTTCGGATGTGTTTGCCCGACGACCAGGCGATGAGGAGTAATGGCTGCTCATTTTCACAACAATGCGCTATTGTGATAATGTACATTCTATAATTGGTTATTTTTGTACGCTATTGAAAATACCTGTGCGGATTAGCAATGGAAATGTTCTGTGAACAAACAAAATTATTGTACATTTTCAGTTATTAATTCTCTTTATTTTTAAAACACCCAGTATTTTTAATTATAAAACAAAACACAAACAAACTGAAAACTGAAAACAACTCGGAACATAATACTATATTTCGCTTTTGTTTTACAGTTAAAAACAAAAGTTGTTATTTTTCACACTTGAAAATTCATTTGTTTTGTATCAAATATAAGAAAATAAAACAAAACAAATGAATACAAAACATTGCTACATATTTTATTGACTATTCATTTGTTTTGTTTTATTTCGTTACGCATCATTGCGTTTTGTTTTATTATCGTTCAATATTTACATATTCCTGTAAAATAAAACAAAACAAAACAAATTGGAATAAAAACAAGTGCAATTTAAACCAACTCCAACTTAAATATCGTGAAATATTTTGTTTGTTTGTTTTCTAGATTATAATAGAAATTTATTACTGCGTCAAAAAAACAAAAGATAAACAAAACATTTAATTATCTCCTTTTAGTAACTTTTGTTTTTAATAGTGTTGTGTTTTGTTATTTTAATAAAACAAAAGCAATTCGCGTGACAATCTTGATTTATATCATTATACAATATAAGCAAACATAACCTAATATCTGTTTATCATGAAATTAAAATGCGTAAAATGAAAAGTTCGCATTTAAATTAATTATTAATTAATTTATTATTCTATTAACCCATTAACCTTAATACTAACCACGTTTGTTTGTAATGGGTGTAGATAAAATGATGTGATGTTGTGTTAACCTTTATTTTACGACTTGTTAGGGTGAATATGGATGAGAAGACATTAAAATAGTGGGGATAGGTTACCTAAATACCAACCCCAAATGACGGAAGAGTCGGAAAAGTTTGGTAAATATATATGCACGGAATGTAAAAGCTGGGGTAGGCACCACGTGGTTTAGTTACGATTTGGGGGTTGTTTCGCATTCCTATAAATTCCGAGCCGGCAGCACGCGTCCGCATTTCGGTGTCATTTAGTGCCGGCTTGGGGTGCACGCCGCGAGGACGTCGGAAACAGTGATTTGAGTTTCAAACGATCCAAGTTTATAACAAAATAAATAACAAAAAATGTTTGAATTTGTTAACTTAAAAAATTAACAAGGTAATTTGACAATTGACATTTTGACATTTAACATTTTGCATTTTATCTATATGATCTTCAACACGTTCAATTTATTTGATTGATTCTTTTATGTTTTTTATTATTTTGTGTAATTTAACAATTTAAATTGTACTTATTCACAATTGGTCAGGGTAGTTTGTTTTCCATTAATCCATAAATAAACCTAAAGTGTAAATGATCCTTGAAATTTTACTTTCACGCAAACACTCATAAAATTACCTACTACTTTACATTCTTTTGTTTTATTTTTCACGGGCTGCTTCGATTTGTTTGTTTCTTTTGTTTTGTTTGCCGGCTATGTTCGGCCTGCTTGCCTTTTATTTTGTTTGTTTGTTTGTCAAATGTTTTATTATTTTACGACTCACTTCATCATTTGTTTCACCAAACAAATCACCATCGTTTTATTGCTCATTTTATTTTTTCTATTTATCATATTTTATCTATACTACATCTATTTGTACGTACAAGTTTTCACATTAAAATAAACGATTCAACTTTCTATGTTGACATAACCAAACTTAACCAAAAAGTTTTCAAACTTTTTTCTTCTTCTGCAGATTGTTAGGGAACAAAATATTGGGATATTGACGTTGAAATGCACGAGGAATGTTTCGGCGAGGGCCCATTCATATTTCGATTGAACGATGCCGGTACAGGACCTCAATTACTTACACAGGTAAAATTATACAGGATGTCAAAAATATTAAAAAATACATTGAAAAAAAAAAGAATTAAAAAAAATTGTTTCAGTCAAAAAAAATTAAAAATACAATTGTTTTTAATATACAGGGTGTTTTTGGAATTTAAAAAAAACACCCTGTATATTTTAAATTTATTTTATCTTATTTTACACTGTTCTATGCACGCAATCACTAACTTACTTTAAATCACAACCCCTAACAGGTAAATTGCTCACAAAACTGCATACATTTTATTATTAGTTCGTTCTCATCATCCTTCGTTCGCAGGATTTGCAGGAATACAAAAATAGAAAATAGAAATGCATACACTACTAACGTATTCATTTTCTGCACGAAGCTTTTACACTTTACATGCATTTGTGAAACAGAAACAAATGAAAACATCAAATTAAATTTAAACGAAAACAAAAGCGTGCAAACAAAACAAAAACAAAAGAGTGTTGAAACGCAACGTTAACGTGAACTTGATATATAATGAATCATGTCAGTAATAAAAGAACAAAAACAAAAGAAAAAACGATGTATAATTTACAATTTGAATTGTTCGACCTGTTTTACTTATAAGTTTTGTTATTAAAACAAGTCGACAAATTGATTTATGAGTTTTTATTTTAATTTCTTTACTTCCAAAGCTTTTATTGCGTAATAAACATAAGGGAATTATAAATATTCATTACGCAAACCAAGAAAAACGATTTTTGAATGATTTACGAGTTGTAGGAGACTTTTACAAGACAAAGGATGTTGGGAAATGAAAATAAGTGAAAGAAAATTAAAGTTAATGATTTATTCATTAGTGTAAAATTAGAAATAATTACAGTACAAATAGTGTGGTGTTTATAAGTGTGATTAATTATTTTCAAAGATTTTGAGGTTAAAAATTATATATTGAATGTTTAACCTTAAAATTTTTGTGTTTTTCTTTTGTTTTTGGTTTATATTCTCGTTATTTATGAGTAAAACCAATAATTTGAACTTTAAATTATTGAATACGTAATTTAATGTCGAAGGACAACGATGACGACATTGAAGACTTGTGACACTGGTTTGTCTGTTGTTGATTTGTTGATTCGTTGCGCGTTTACGCAAATTTCAATAAGCACGCAATCATTTGCTGCCATTCGCGTTTCATTATAATTTTTTTGGAGTTCCCACAAACCATTTTGTTCATTTTGTTGTCTGGCCCGCACCCCCTTTTATGCTATTTTTGTTTTCGGCAAAAGACATTAATAGATCAGGACAATTTTCGAAACGCACGTCATTTACATTAAATTTATCAAGTTGCTGCATAATAATAATTAAAGAATTAATTATTTTTGTATATAATTATTGGATTATGACCAAATTAAATTGCAAAACTTTTGTTTTAGTCATAAAACTCGTGATTGGGTTAATTATTTATAATTATACGCATGAAATTAGGGATGTTATGGAACACCTTGTATTGTGAAAATTTTACTGCATTAGTTAATTACAGTACTGACGCATGCATCACTTTCAACGCTTCACATTCAGGAAATTTCAATTTATTTGTTAAAGGTCAAAGTTTTCCGGGCGATTTATGCGAAATTTTCAGAATTCTTGACCTTAGAGCTTCAAAAAAATTAATTGCATGATAATTAAAACTATGTGACCTTTTATAACTAGGTTATCTGTTTGTGGAGTATTTAATTTAAGAATTTCAAGAGTTTGGGGATTTTTATTTTATTTTATTCTGTTTTAGTACACATTACGCCATCTGCATTAAACTAGTAGTACTGCTGCAGAATTTAAATAAATATAAATTTAAAAAATGAATTAATAAGTTATTTAGGTTTCTTTTAACTATGTTTTAATATTTAATTTAATATTTAATAATTATTTGTTTTAATTAACATTTTTAGTTTGTTATTGCGTACAAATTAAGATTTTATCAAGTTTTTAGTACACACAGCGCTATCTACAGTTTTGTACTTGAACTAATTTTTTACTAAAATGGCTTCCAGTGATATAAATTTGATTTGGGCGCCATTTTATGAAATGATGTGTTATCTAATTGATTTTAAATTAAAATAAATTGTTTAGGTTTGTTTAGAACGTGGATGGAAAGAATATAATGTTGAAACAGCAGGGGATCAATGGAATTTATGGTGGAAAGCATCAGGATTTCAAGCAAATTACCACAAAAATTTGTATTCTTGGCAATATATAAACCACATCCCTAAGGGTTCGTCAATATGTCGAAAAGATAATTTAGTCCGTCATTTACGTTGTATGAAGAAAATTTACGGAAATATTTATGATTTTAGGTTAGTTTTTTTGGTATAAATACTTTTCGGAAATGATAATAGATGGCGTTAGTTGGTAATTTATTCATTTATTAAAATTTCAGCCCACATGGTTATAATCTGCCGGTGGAATACACAAAACTCGCCGCGGAATGCAACAAGCCACGAACGATGAACGCCAAGGATCAGTCCGAAGGATACTTCGACGCTAATCCAATATGGATATGCAAACCTGTGGCTCAGAGTCAAGGTCGTGGCATTTTCCTATTTCGAGTACGTACATTACGTTCACATGTTACGTATATCCACAGTGACACACACGTCCTCAACAAAAGCGTGCTATTTTTAGAATCTCAGCGAATTGAACTACGACACGAACACGATCGTCCAGAAGTACATCGAGCGCCCGCTATTGATCGGCGGCTACAAGTTCGATCTACGCCTGTACGTCTGCATACCGTCATACCACCCCCTAACGATTTACATGTACAAAGAAGGATTGGCACGTTTCGGAACAGATAAATTCACTCTGAATGATTTACGCAATCCGTTTCGGCACTTAACCAACAGTAGCATCAATAAACTTGGACCTGGGTACGCCGAAATGAAAGATCGCGTCGGTTCAGGGTGTAAATGGACGTTAAAACAATTACGGAGATATTTTCGGCAAGCAGGCATCTCAGATTGGTTGCTATGGCAAAAAATTAGCGCTCTTGTGATTCTGACTGTGTTAAGTCAAGTGCCACAAGTCCCACAAACGGCGAATTGTTTCGAATTTTTTGGTTTTGATGTTTTGATTGATAATTTATTAAAACCATGGCTTTTAGAGGTTAGTAACGGTTATAACCTTAACTAGTCACTACTAGATGTCGCTGTGTGTTCTCATTAATCTGTATTGACGATAATATTCTAGGTAAATTTAAGTCCAGCCCTGGGCAATGATTGCGATGCTGATCAATCCGTTAAGAAACCAATGCTTCATGATTTATTCGATTTACTCGGCCTACCTTTATATAACACCGGATTAGGAGTATTTAACATCTGGAATGATGATTTTAAAGAAAACAATCGTGAGTTGTGTGTGAACAAAAACGCTACATTGTCAGTTATAAACGCAGCGGGTAGATGGCGCAAGAAACAACGACAAAAAAGTGCACGACCAAAGTCCAGTTCGAGAACTAAACCGAAATCACCGACAAAACAACGCATTAAAAAACAAAAATCAGAATCGAAAGACTATAACAATTGGGGCAATGGAAAAGATTGGACGATTGCACCGAAACGTGAAGGTGGTTGGATTAAATTGTGTCCGTTTAATGAACGCACACAGTTTTACAGTTATCTAGAAAAAGGTAGCGCCAAACAGATAGTTAGTCAGGTTAGTAGTAGTATTTTACGCAAGATGGCACCACTAACTATTTAGTTTATGTTAGTTTTTAAGGATATTCTTGTGATTTTAGTTATCAAAATGGATAAAAACAGCGAAAGAAATTGCTAAAACACACCCCCATGGTTCACAATGTCAATTAAATGAGTATTTAGCTAAAGAAATGGATTTAATGGGTGAAGTATGGATACCACCTATTTAATTACTACTGTATTGATTAATATCTTATTAATTGCCATTAATAATTATAATACTAATGCCAAATTTTGCACTAAGTTATCATTAAACACAAAATCTGCCATAATTTAAACGCTGTGAAGTTGTTTGACGTTATTTTAGGTTCAAATTAGTAACGTTAGTCATTACTAGATGGCGTTAGGTACAAAACATTAAAAAAATACTAAAAAATTACAACAAATGAAAAAAAACTTGTGGTTCTAAGCAATTATATTTATAATTACAAGTAACTTACAATTAAATTATTAAATTACATAATATTTCATATAATTAACAGGATATCGTTAATTTCTTTACTTCATTAACGTCTAACGCGTTTTTGTTTGAATATTTGTTTGTTTGTTTGTTTAAATATTTATAATTCACAATTATATTCAGATTTATATCTTAAATAAGTAATTAACATACGATGATAACAAACAAATTTACAATTGATTACGATAAGAAGAATAAATAAAAACAATCCATCTAATCCGTCATCTAATGAAGTACAATATTATTTTAAAATTTTAAAATTAGCATGAATGGCACGTAACTTTCTTTTTTAAATTATTTATTTGTTTGTTTATTTTTTTTAAAGTTTTTCTTTTGGCAAACCAAAGCTGAAGCGCAGAAGCAAGAAGCAAGAAAATAAATCTTTGTATTTGTTTATCATATTGCATTGTGCATTAAAAATGTTAACTAAAAACTTTCTCTGTATCATATTATAGTGTAAAGTATCTTAATTAAATTTCAATTAAATACGTACCGATATCTTAGTTATATAACAATAAATATTAACATTAACGATTTAAATATTAAAATATTTATGATTATTTCGTAGATTACTGTAATTAATGTTGTGTATCCTCAACTGTTTGGTTGTTATTTACTTAGATTCGCGTGTGCATATAACCCTTTCATGCGGGGGGTTATAAATTAATTAATTTTTTATTGATTTTCTTTCGTTTTGCACGTTATGATGGTCGTACATAATGATTACGTGCATATCTTCATTGATTACATGACTAAAAGACATTCAGTTTAGTTTCAATCATTTGCATTTAAATTGTTTGACTAAATTTAATTTATATTTGTATTTCTTATGATTCATTTTAAGGTTATTTAAAGTTATACTTTGGCACTTTGTAATTTGTTTAACTTTTAAACTTAAATTATGACTGTTATTAAAATAGTTTTTAAGTTTTCTATGTTGGTAAAGTCAATTTTTTATTATTTATTGTTAAAATTAATGTTTTGGCCGTTGCAGAATTGACTTTTTAAGGTTAAGTTTGACTGTGTGTAGCTTTGGATGGTGTAGTACTTAGTTTTACCGCTTGGGGATTGGTTTAACGTGCGTGATTCTTGCAGAATGGACGTCCTCCTTTAGCGTAGAAGCTTTGTCCTTCCAAATTTTTCTTACACATCTATAA
>JARJDS010013984.1:0-10639 GCA_030264155.1 Atheta pasadenae | reverse complement strand
TAACGCTGCTTAATCATTGGACAACCATCAACGAATCCAATTTGCATCCAATTTCTAAACTAACCTAAACGCTAAACAACAATAATTACAATAAACACAAAATATTGCCGCAAAATAATTCCAAAATTCCAGCCAATTTTGAAATATACGATACATTTTCCGATTAAACTTCTCCGATAATTGTTATTGCGTTAATTAGATAATTCGTGGGAAAGAAATTGCGGGAATTCAAAGTACCAAGCTTAGCGCTTAGCAAAGGAATTCCAGTCTTCAATTTTCCTGCCAAACACCGCGAGTTCTTAAACTCAGGTAGTCGTAGTTTCATCGCATAATAGATAACAAACCCACGGTTTAAGCGCAGCCAACGAAAAATAAAAAAAAAAGAATCGGGAAAGTTTCCATCGAGTACTTACATTTACTTTAAGTTGAAAACTTAAACTCAGGCCACTAGTTGCCTGACATACGATTTGCTTACAACCGACAATAACCGGAATAATGCACAATGCTACTCAACGATGCCGATTGCTCAACTACACCCGAAACGCATTTATTCTTCATTTTCATTTGCCTGTGTGTCTGTGTCTGTGTGTTAAGTTTGGCATGATGTGCTGATGTGCATGTGCACATGGGCGCACAAAACGCAAAAGATGGACGGATAATAAACAAACCGCTGTTCTCCGGCACCGCGCTGGGTTTCGGGTACTTACTTGGGGCTTGGGTTGTGCATCCGAGGCAAATGACCGTGGTGTGGTCGTCGCGTACGCATTCGCGTCAACGTCCACCAATGCTTACGAGCTGCTTTCGCCCGTATTCTTATTTGCTCATTTTCGGCCGATTCTCAGAATCGGGTGTGCGCATCGCAGCTTAGCGAAACAGAACAAACGCACCCTCGCGCATTATCCGAACCGTACCGCGTTCTCGGTTCGGGTTCGGTTACTTATGCCTCAAGCGCACTAAGACCCAAAAGCTTCACTTAAAAACCGCGTCCACGCCGCGCGTTACCAGCTGCAGCTGGTGGTAGGCACCAAGCGATTGTTGGCGTGTTTTCACATTTCAAGGTCGCGGGCAGTTACCCAAAATTCATAGAATTTCATCTTAGATGCCAAGATGGCAATTTCAATTCGTGGAACCAATACGAATGATATACCAGGGTGTAATAAACGTAATAGATTTAGAAGCTTTAATAGAGTTAATGATATTTTTCGCGTTTGGCACCACCGCAGGGGTGTTGTAAGCCACCAGCCACCAAAGTTACTAAACTAGGTCATACACTCTCCAGACGTATCATTACCAGACAGCGTATTTACACAACCAGACAAAAACACAAATTCGCTTTCGTTCAGATTCGAGATAATCCCAGCCAACAGCGGAAAACACGCGCTAAAGTTGTTGGCAAGTTGTGTATCTCATTCGGCGATGGCAAATGAATATAATATGGATCATTAAATTATGACTTTACATGGTTTCGCATTACTCAGCTGTGTTAACGTGTCCGTACTTACATGGAATGCGTGTTAAATCGAAACAGTAGTCGCACAATTCGCCATTAACGACATCTACCGTTGGGTAGTTAAAAATAACGCGCATTCTACACAACACGCCGAAACAAGCGTAATAAAAACAAACAAAAACATCAACCCAAACAAGACAAAACAAAAAGTTGAAAACTTTATTTCATTCATTACATTTTCATTCATTCTATTCGCCACACATCCACACACTCACAACGAAACAATTCCGTATATAGTTTCGTAAAACGTACAATCCGTACAACATTACAACATTACAGTTGCACAAAATTCGCTCTGCGTTTGGTACTGGTTCTTTGCTTCTCTTTGATTCTTGTTCTTCTTGTGCTATAGTAGTACACCCGCACGACGGATTGAACGCGTACGTCTCGTTCAAACTCATTTCGTTTCATTTCCCTTTGTATGTGTTTGTTGTGTGTGCGCGCGTGTGCAGAGAGTTTCAGTGTTTTCAGTTCAGTTTCAATTCGGACCGAGCAAAAAACAAATCGAAATAAATCCACCTGTAGCTGTTGAATGTTGAATATCTCTTCTCCGTGCATTGTGTGTGTGTGTGTGTGTATTTCTTCGTTTCGCTCGCTTCCACCCTTTATGAGCTTTCGTTTTTGGCCAGCTTTAGTTTATGCGGAATATGGCGAATCCACAACGCGTTGTTCTTTGTCTTCGTCTTGCTTTGCTTAGGCCCTTAGTGTTTATGCGTGTGTGTGTGTGTGAGTGGTAAGTCGTAACTATGTACTACGGATGCGTCGTAAAAATTAGCATAACTGGTTTACGGCCGCTGCGCGCAAACAAAACGACGTATCTTTTAAATCGTCGCAAATTCACCTCCCGTCTTCATTTTCTGCGCGTTTCGCATAAATTTTGCAATTTGTCTGATACGAAGAATGTACCCGACGAGAGCAAGCACACACACAATATATATATACACATCGTCGTCGGTATAAATTGATTATGTGGAGAATTTCTTAATTTGTGTAGAGATTTATAGTTTTTCCGAATCAATTGAAATGCCACACAGAAGCAACACACACACGTGGGCTTTAAACTGTTTCAAAATAACATGCGGTTTTTGTGAGACAAATTGGTTTAACATAAATTTCATTTTATAGCAATAACACCGCGTTATTTTATTTTTTTTTAAATTTGGATCTAGTAAAACGGAAGGAAATGTAACGTGATTTGTTAGTTATTATTTTCTTTTGATCCATATTTGTCATTTTTAGATTGGTACATATCTCACGGTGACATGGTGACACCATTGATCACATGATCCCGTGACATACTGAAAACAGGGTTTAGGAACGGGCATTCCCATACTTTGTTCCTGAATAGAGTAAGGGGTGGGTTTTATAAAGAGATGTAATTATTTTAGTTTGTCTTGTCGTCTTGTAGCTTTGAGCGTCCTGTCAATCAAAGTAAAATGTGATCAACTAGTTTTCAATGATATTTGGATATCTTGTTGAAGACATTGAAGACACCTTGTCGTGTTAGCTTATTAGGATATCTATTGTTTGTTGGTTCTGATAAGTGTTGAACGAGTTTTTGTGGATATTGTTAATAAGATTTTTTTTTGTTTGTTTGGCGCGTCCTGCAGTAGTGATATCGAATGGTTGAATATGGTCGATTGGTGAAATGCGGACACATGCGGAGCATTCGGCTGGGCATTGTGCGCGTTTGTCCATCGAGCGGTTGATGGTCGCTGGGTGGACGTGAAACGTGGTCGCATCGCCGATACGTAATGTCCCTTTGTGCGCGCCGCGCCGTCTTTATGTGTGCGTGCGTTTCGGCGCACACAGCACACCACGACCGTGGGGCATTTCGTGCAAAATGCGCGGATGAAGAGGGTGTACTCTCTGCTCCACTGCGCTAAGGTTGCTTGCGTTTGCGGGTAAAAGCAACGTGGTGCAGATTGTGGAATGAGGAGGCAAGGACCGAACGAACCGAACCGTTCGTTCGTACGTTCGCTGTTCGATGTGCTCAATACGTACGATGGTGGCGATGTGTTGGTGCGCGCGGCGGCGTGTGCACGCAGGCATGCGAGCGAGAGAATGAACACACGGCGCCGGCCGCGTCGGGCGAGGAGAGCGTATTAAGGGATGCAAGTTGGGTATTTGCCGCGCGGCTGATTTGGGCCGGCTGCGCGCGGGGTAATTTCACACGGGCTGTTTACGTGACGGCGCGAAGCATCGCATCGGGGCTCGGATGCTCGCTCGGATGCTTGGGATGAGGACGGGTGGTCGTGCCGAGAGAGGGTGGTATATGTCGGTCGTCGGTTCGGAAAACGGGGGAGAGGCGGCTGGCGATGGTCGGTCGGGTCAACGACGGATGGTGGGCGGCTGACGGTGCGGCAGCATTGGCATCGGTGGTGTGAGGCGAGCAACGCCGCCGCCTCTCTAATACCGAGCGCTGGAGCTCTGGCGGCTCTGGCGACTAGCGGCCGTGGGGTGAGAGCCAGCGGTATGGTGTGAGAAGAAAGATAGAACGGCGGCGTCGGCGGCGGCGAGCACGGCAATATAAGCAGGCGGCGGCTACGGCCGTCCATCCGCACGCTCTCACACACTCGCACAGACCAATACACTCACACACACCCACGCGCTTGCTAGTCGCAAACTCGTTTCGTTCGCGCGACGTGAAAACCCTCGCCGCCCCCGCGCACCCCGCGCGTCCATCGACTTTAGGGTCGCAAGACCCTCAGCACACGGGTGGGCTGTGTGCGAAGCGGACGCGCGGATCCCCCGGCGTCGTGCCACCCTCTTTCGCGAGCGCGCACAACCCGCATCGCATGTTTCACCCCCCAGCACACAAACGCCCGCACACTCGCGCACACTTGCGCTTCGCTGCTGGCTGGCACATCCTGTGCGCCGTGGCAATATAGCGAACGCGCGCGAGAGGCAAAAAAAGCCGCCTCGCCTAACCACCCACCCACCATCCGACCGACCGCCTGCCGTTGCCGCCAGCAGCAGCATACCCGAGGGAGCGAACGAGCCGCGGACCGCGCGCGCCGCTTCGCATTCGCGCATAAAACCCATCGCGTGTCCACGTTGAAAAAAGCATCATATTGCAGCAAAAACGAATAAAAAAAAACAGCCGCCCCGCCGACACAGAGCGCGCGCAAGGGCGCAAGAAAAAAACGCTTCATCGACGAGAGAGCTCCAGCGACCAACGACGGCGATGTCGTCGTCGGCGGCGCACAAAAAAATCAATTTCGCTGCAAAATATATTCGGTCGGCACCAGTGCCAGCACATAGAAGAACCAAAATAAAATAAAAATAAAAAACAAACGCAAACCATCAAAAACTAGAAACACCGCCGAAAAGTATATACTAAGTCGTAAATGTCGTAATAGTCGTAATGACCACGACCTGCGACAATGCGCCATAAAATGAGTCTTCAAATCCACACTTTCAACGAACGACGACGCGAATCGCTTTAAAAAGTTTCGCAAACTTTTCCTACACTCCCACACACACACACACACACAACCAAAAACAAATCCACATGTTCCATTTCTAGCGCCATTACAAAACTCAAACTCAACTTCCATAATGTTAACTCGACTGAAGAAACTCAAACAGCGACACACACACACACAACGTAGCAACAGTTTCCCTTCGAAAACCAACGAAGAAGAGAGCAAAGAAAGACAAATAACTTTCATTCATTTTAATTTCCCATTCAGGCTTCATTTAATGATTCATTCCCGTATTTATTATACGATTAGGCCATTTATGCACTTGTTCCGGTTGTTCCGATTGATAAAACGCGCTTTATTACATTAAACGCATCAAACATTTCGCGCGCGCGCGCGCGCACACCGCCGCCACCGTAATTCCATAATGTATATCATGAATAAACGTCGGTGTGGCGCGTTTTGTATGAATGCGGTTTTCCCTATTACACATTACATCCATTCTCCACCTAGCCCGGCGCGCTCAGAGAGTCAGCAGCTCGCGCCGTTCGCCGCCTCCGAGTGTGGTGCGCATTGCACTCGCTCTAGTACAATACACACAAACACATTATATCGGCATATTTCTTCCTGTGCACATTCTCGACAAGAGTTGGTGGTGTGGCTATGGCGCGCGCGGAGAGCACGGCGCACGCTCAACAGGTTGTTTTACAGATTTATGAGTCGATTTATGTGTAATGTAATGTATAAACCCGACTGGCGCGGCATTAAACTTGTAGTATTTCCATTAACACACATTTATATATATATCTCGACGACTTTGTGCGCGCGTTCCATTTTACATCCGATGCGGGAATTCGGGCAATGGGTCAAAATCGCAATGCGCGCACTTTCAACTTTTCTATAACCCTGAAAAACTTTTATTACCAACTTTTAACTCAAATAAAGTACTTTTGTGTTTGTTTTGTGCTTTTGGGATTTCCACGAAATGATAATATTGCAATTATTAATTTCTTGTTTCAGACATTCGTGATGGGATCGTCCGCAACGCATGATTTGTTCGATGCGGGGCCTTTAACCGCGAGTAAATAATCCCTCTTCGCGAAGAAAGCCTGGTGCGCGTTGCTGGGTCTCCGCGTGGCAGATGTGCCCGCGTTCCGTGCGCCTTTCGACGTTTTTCTTTTTTGTACTTTTTGTATTTGCCTGCAGCAGCAGCGCGCGTCATGACTCAACCGTGGCGTCATATTTCGTTGCGTCCGCGACGCCGCACAACAAAGAGCATGAGGGCGCGTACGTTAGCGTTCGATGGCTGCTGATGACCGAGCGGATGCACGTCGGTTGCATGCCATATCGGCGGCGCGGAATCAGGTACGTACTCTACAATATAGTATACACAAGCCGCGCCGAAACAACAAAACTCGCGAGGCTATTGTGCAGGAGGCGCGTATCGAGCGGAATGTGATTAAGCGCGTGCCCTCCTCGGCCGGGCGCATGAATCAACGCCAGCGAGCGAGCGCGCCCGCCATCGTCATATCGCCACGGCTCGGTTCGATGATCGTGTCTGCGTTTGTATATGCAATACAATCACACGCGGGGAGAGAGAGCGCGTAATCGCGAAGCGGTCTGCCGTTTGGTACGTGTGATTCGTTTCAAGTTGAAAATGTCGCGAATGCATGCACAACGCCAGCTGCGTTGTTGCCTCAAGCACGGCGGTGCGCAAATACGCATTATGCATCCGCTGCACTGGCAACAAGCGGAAGGCAGAAAGGTGATTCAATAATAAACGCGCCTGAATGCACCGTGCACCGCGATGAAAATTCTGCTGGTATGCGTTGGTATACCAAGCATTTTACAACACTTTACCAGGAAGGGGTTGCTATAGGGTTGTTGGTATGATTGTTGGTTGTTAGTTTGGTTCAGTTGACGCGTCGCTATTCTATTCGATTCCGTTCCATTATGTTATTAGTTGCTTGTTGAAAAAACACGCGCAAAAAGCTTCGAAACCACGGGCATGCCTCATGGGGTTTCTCTTCAGAGATAAAAGTGCGTGCCTGGCGCACAATGAATGCCCCGTGTTCCCTTTTCGCTCTCTTCACGCACGCACATGCACTTTTGTGCGTTGTTCTGTTATTGATGCGCCATCGCCATCCAATCCATCGAATGGTGATGGCCGAGCTTTCTAAGCCTTAGCAGCCCTCAAGTCGTTTCGGCTGTTTCACGTTCCGACATGCCCGCCGCCGCGTTCTGTCGTTGTCGTAAATATGTGCGTTCGGATTTCACGGTCCGAAAAATCGATCGCGGATGACAGGCCTTCGTTGCTGTACAACAAAATGCACAAGATGCACAAAGCCAACGGCAGCAGCATTCGGCGAAGATCGATTCGCAGAAACCAAGCACAAACGACCCACGACCAGAAGCGGCGTGTATGGTGGATGATGGCAAACGGACACGCTCGAAATCTTTATGGCTTGCTAACAACAGTAACTAACAAGTTTCAGTCGGGAGTAAATAAGTTAGGAAAAATGCAAAATAAGGGGTGGCATGGTCTTTATGGCCACATTTCTTACATTTTTTAAAGTATCGCGTTACAAAACATTAAGTAAATCATCACATCACCATCTAGAATTAATAATTAACTAAACACTTATATAATTTGGGCATTAAACAATAAAGTCTAATCAATAAATCAATAATACTATAATTTATTGACTTTAAAAATGTTGTAAACCGCGTAACTGTAAAGTTTGTGCAACGAACAAGCGCCGTATTTCGTTGTGGGAGCGAAAAAAAATGTTTAGAAAGTTTAATTGCAGGCCGTAAACATTTCTGTTAAAATTCCCGCGGGTTGTATAAAGCTGTAACAGCAATTTAACCCGCAACCGAATACTGCAAGACCGATCTAGAACTTGCGGCATGACAAAAAATGTATAGAAAAAAGTTTTAGAAACGCACGCGGAAAATATTCACTCGCAACGTTTCTAACGTCGCATTTATGCCTCGGTTTAATGCGAACAATGGCACGGAAATTTCGGGGGTCGCGTATTGTTTGCTTCGTCGCGCTAAGCCTTTCTGGGGATGCAAGATGTGCAACTGCGTGCGATCTTTCCGCGGACGCTACTCAGGTAGACGCATTTTCTTGCGTTTCTTGCGTTAGCTTCAATAGATTTTCAATGTAGATGCAGATGCATTCGTACGTTGAGTATAGAATGATTTCTAAACCGTTCAAACACCCTTCAAAGGAATAAACACGGGGCGAAATGTACAAGTCGAAACCTTCATGAAATGCACGCGTAATCGTATTACCATCTATTTTTTGTGTCGAAAAAAGTGAATAAACTCATTAATTTTTTTCAGATTCGTTGTGTCATCGTGGGAATTGGTGTAAATAGTTAAAATGGTTGGAATTGGTAATTATTCCGGCATGGAGGTGTTGAAGCTTAACGTGTTTGATGTGTAAACTATCAAAACACAAAGTGACGAAGAGATAAAATCGATTTGATAATGACCGTGAAAACGCATCGCATAACACCAACCTACCAACGCCGACAACAACAACATCGTCCAATTTAACCTGTTGCGTTTTATTATGAATTATTCATTCATAAATATTCTGTTCGTTGAGTCCTATTCTACGTATTACGCTCGTAAAATGCGCGACAACCAGCAAAATTAACAGCAAACAATAACTAATATCATAAACTTTAGGTAACTAGCGACAATTGTACTTACAAGTTTCGTGGGTGGTTCCAACGGCTCGTACTTGATGTGATCAGCTAAGAACGAAGCTAATTCCTGCCATGTGCTCAAATTCGGATGCGGAAGTGTCGTGGGACGTAACGTGGTGCAAACCATTTTCTTTATTGCACGTAACAGAAATTGATTACCACGATTAGTACTTATTTCGTTCAGTTGGTAATTATTTGGTGGGTATATTATTTATATTTACCCTCTGTCCAGCTACGTTGTCCCCACAAAGTAGGAGCGGCTTCCTGTTGGGAAACCTTGTATGATATTGCACGCGGAAGTTTTCTGTGTAGAGTAGCAACACCTTTTCCTTGTTCGTGTTCATTAGGTAGCCATCGGGAAGGATCACGTTAGGCATGAAGTCTATTTTGATCTTTTCCTTCTTTGGCCAACAGAGACGGATCTGACCCAAGTCGACTGATATGTCTTTAAGCATTTCCGGGGTAATTATATCTGGTTGAGAAAGAACTTCGCGAGGAGCGTCTAATTTTTCAAATATTGACACGAAGGGAATTTCTTCTTCTTCGATTTCTTCTTCTTCAACAGATAACATGCTACTGACACGATCTGCGGATATTTCGTCTTCTTTGTGTTCTTCTTCTTCGTTTTCATTTATAAATTCTTCTTCTAAATTGGGTGGATCTACTTGCTCAGATTTGTTACTTTCTGTTGATGAGGGCCGGTCAGTGTAGGACGAAGATGTGCTGATGAAAGATTTGCTTATCGTCACAGACTTTCCTTCTTCCTGTGTGTCTTTTCTCTCTTTTCTGCGTTTAATTCTTAAATGTTTTTTGTCAAAGGTTACACTAGAATTTTCACCCATCAACGAAAATGAGCTTGGTACAAAACTTCTACTTGCCGCAATTTTCTTCAAGTACATACCGCTTAGTGATTCTATCTTGTTTTCTGAACTTCCTGTACGAGATTGTCTTGACATTTTCTCCGCTTCTTCTTCTTCTTGAGAATTGTTATTTTCTTGATTTGGATCTGGAGAAGTAACAGTCTTTAAACTGACGTGTTTAATTGTTGATCTTCTTAATGCGGCAATAGTGCTCATTTTCTCCAAACTTCGGTTTTTCACAGAAACTCTTTCGGAAAATCTGATGGTTGGTTGGGCATCATCTGAGTGTTCTGGCATACTACTAAATTCACCAATAACGTTTTATGGTATCATATAGAAAATGTGTATACAATATAATTAATATGACAATGGCATGGGAAATGTTTGTATTTAATGAACATGCACGGCTAGGTATGATCCATCGATCAAACAATTTGGAATTTAGAGTATAATTTGAACGATGCGCCATCTGTGATCCAGACTCTGTGTTTATGTGGATATGAAATTTGTGAAATGTAGTTTTCCTTAGTTAACGATCAACTTTAATCCGTAGCTGGGCAATTTTTTTGATTTTTTGAAATTACGTTATGAAAAATTGCTCGTATCGCTACCCCATATTATCCAATTCTCTTTTTCTACTTTTTCAATTATAGTTAAAGAGTTGTTCTTTAAAGTATGTCCAAATTTAATCCACAAAACATCCCCACGGTATTTTAATTTGGCCTTCAAAGTTGGACTATTTTTTTACATTTTGAAATTACGTTATTGAAAATTGCTCGTACCTTCTGACCATATTATCCAAAAGAGTTGCTCTTTAACGTATGACCAAAATTAATCCATAAAACATCCCCGAAGTATTGTATTTTAGCCGTCAAAGTTGGCCAATTTTTTGATTTTTTTGAAATTTTGTTATGGAAAATTGCTCGTATCTCCTCACCATATTATCCAATTCTTACGTTCTTATTTTTAAATTATAGTTAAAGAGTTGCTCTTTAACGTATGACCAAAATTAATCCATAAAACATCCCCGAAGTATTTTATTTTAGCCGTCAAAGTTGGCCAATTTTTTGATTTTTTGAAATTTTGTTATGGAAAATTGCTCGTATCTCCTTACCATATTAT
>JARJDS010013982.1:0-16016 GCA_030264155.1 Atheta pasadenae | reverse complement strand
TTTTAACACCTTTACCACTTTTTGGTATACTTAGCAAAAGTAATAAATACGTTCCGGATACATTTCCGGATGTGTTGCGGATGCATTTCGGAAACATGTGGATAAACATAAAATTAATAGAAGATAAAATGAGGAAAAGAAAATTCATGACATAAAATAAAAAAAATAAACTAGAAGCTGGATACGGAATGGTAGATATAAAATAAAATAAAATAAAATGAAACGTAAACGTGTAGATTCGTTTATAGGTTAGATTCCGTCAGATGAGGTGATAAAACAGGACACTGAAGAGTTGAGGATCTGAAATAACATAAGGAAAGTTATAAGGAAATAAGAAAACTTGGTGTCACTATTGGAATGTAGAATATATTCCAATAGTAGTGGAGAAGAATGTGGGACGTATTTTATCGAAAAGTTTTTTGCTGTTGTTAAAGTTCAGTTGTGGGGTTTGGTTTGTTTAGGATTTTATGAAAGAGATCATGACGTTCTTGATTTTAAGGTCCTGCGTACTAAATCCAAGTCACTACTTCTATTTGGTTGCGTAACATAACAAAACATAAACAAACTTTTGTTTTTTAAATATTCGACTTGTTTCGTAGTTCGTGACTTGTTTATTTTGCTTTTGTTTTGATCCTAAACAAAATACTAAAGTCGCAGGCCCTTAAAAAACAATTCCATCATGAAACATTCAATCAAATGTTTTTTTACTGGGCAATTGTACGTTGACTAAAAACGTGGGGTAGAATTTTATTATTAAATATAAAATAACCAAGTAGCTCTTGAATATACAGAAAAAATGTAATATCAAACCTCAAATCTAACCTCAATTTTTTTTAATAAAAATATTTGAACAAAAAACAATCACAAAGCAAAAAAGGAGATATTCGGAAGATGTTTGTTTGTGAAACATTCAAAAATTAAGGAAACCAGGTTAATATCTCAGAGTTTAGAAAATCTAAAAGACTTCCGCCATTCACCCAATTCTTCACAAGTTAGGTTAACTTAGCCAATAGGAAAAAATAAGACAGAAAAGTATAGGAAATTGTTAAAATTCGAAAATTGGTTAAAAATCACAAGAACATAAGATTGAGAGCAAAGTTTTTCGGAAAGATTTGTAAACTTTCAGCGACATTTCCTCGAGTTTAGAAAGTTTATCCACCAAAATCGTGTGCGTGATGGCGTCGAGAGTGCTCACGTAATGTGACAACAGCGACATCTATCTATTTAAGGTTACAAGTTTAAAGTTTTAGGTTTTAGATTTTAGATATAACATTGTCAAAACAAACGAATTAGAGTTGTAAACAAAAGAATTACAATGTTTTAACACAGAAAAACAAAAGAAATGAAATTTTGATTTAAATTTTAATGGAAATTAAATATTTAACCTCAAAATATTATTATACTTTTGTTGCTTTGAACATGACAAATGACAAATGACAATTGATAAGTAAACATTAACGTTTGTCTTTTGTTTTTGAAATTACATTAAAGTTGTATAAATGTAAAACAATGCAATTCATTTGTTTGTTTGTTTGTTTGTTTGTGAATCAACCAAAACATAAAATAACAACTGAAACAAATGAAATGTAACAACACAAACCAAACAAACAAACAAACAAAACACACGAAACAAAAGAAACAGTTGAATACTGGGTTGACTTGTAGAAGTTCTACACAAATAATTTCGTTGTGAATCGAAATTATAACCTCAAACTGAACTATGTTGCAATTTATTTAAATGTTTGACATTTAAGCATCGTGGGTGGTGTTGGGTGGTGTTTGCTATAAATCCACAATAAATATAAATTCTTTACACATTTTGCGAAATTTTAAAATAAAAATTTTATTGTCTTGTTTATTTTTTGGTTAATTTTAGTAAAATAATTTTTAACTTGTATTTAATTATAATTAAAATTATAAAGAAAATTACCTGTCATTGTCATTATCTTCTCGTTTCGTAACCATCCACCCTCACCTTCTCATTACGTCAAAAACCCTTGCCGGTATTTACCCTTACTAATTTTCGCCGGTGGTTAAACAATTAAAAGTTTAATTAAAACAATTCCCGACTCTGTACTTATTCGTTTCGATTCGCATTTTTTTAACACTCGTTTGTTTTTGTGTTTTGTTTTGTTTTGTTTTGTTCTGGTAGGCCATAGCTTGCTTGACATCAACATTCAGACCGTTCGGTGCGTTCAGCGAAAAGCAATTAAACCTTTTAGACGTGTTTTAATTTTTTTCGTGCTCGTCGCCGTCGTGCCATTTATTGCGCGCCTCATTTCTTTCGGTTATTGTTGTCGATGGCACTTTTTCAATTTGCCATTTGCGGACGCGCGAACGCTTGATGTTCGTTTTTGGGCCGCGCGCCCAACACAGTTTAACCCTTTAGAAGGAGATGAGACATTCAACCAACACACACACTCACACACACACTGACACACACAGAGAGAGCGGTGACAGATGCTGCGGTGACTTTTTTCTGCTGACAATAAATCCACTCTTGTGCCTACACATTGCTACACATATTCCCATTGATCTCCAACTAAAAACTTGATTGCGTTTCCAAAAATATCTTGTGGGTGTATGTTTTTTTTATTAAAACCTAAAATAATTTATCGGAATATTGCTAGTGACGTAATATACTAATGAATGTTAACAGTAAGTACGACCTTGAGTTTTTGTTTGTGTTTTGTTTTTTGTTCATTTTATCTTTAATTCTGTCACAATCCACTCAATTCACTTCAAGTTGGCTGTGGCTGTGGCGGCGGCGGCTGCTGAGTGATGGCCGAGTGACGAGTGTTCGCTGGCAGGGCGCGCAATTTGTTTTGATTACGCATTAAGCAAATTTACTTTTCTCGTTTTCGTTGGTCGTCGCTGGCGCTCACCACCAACTCCACAGCCGCCGCTTTATGTTAACTGTCATTATGCGAGCTGTCCTTCGCAATTTGTGGCGGTCCACAGTCACTTCCGTTCAATCCTTGCGGAGCACGTCCACCACCAAGTGCTTTGTATTCGCATTGTGAGTGAGGAATCTAATTTTGTTCTTTATTGCGTTTTATTATGGCTAATTACCAAGTTTTATAACAAATTCCAACAAAATCTAACAACATTCAACGTATTTTAATGAATTCTAATCATTTTAAACTTTGGAACACTTGAAATTAATTTTAATTATGAAAAAATTACCTATAACGCCATCTGTGATCAAAAACAGATAACTTATAACTTATTTTATCTATATTTAAATTTTTTTCTTCATTTTTATTTTTAATGGTTTTAAAGTTAATGGAACAACTTGTAAAACTCAATGATAAATTAGTGAAAATGAGCGAATTCAGTGAATACATTTATTCTCGTCAAAAAGGTATGGAAATTTATCAAAAGTTTCTTTTGATTGATGAAAATGTGTTGGAAACTTTTTTTTAAACTTTGGCAAAAAGTTGGGTAACTTTTGTAATAGGTAATAAATGTCATTTTTTATTTAAGTTGATGTACTTTTTAGTTCTACTTTGATTATGTAAAATTTAATTTACTCTAGGAATTTATGACACCAAAAATTTTGTTTTAAGGGATTATTTTTTGTGGTTTTTATGCAATTGGTGAGTTCTAACAAAAAAGTTATTAATGTTAAACGCTATCAACATTTTTTATATACATTTTTTTATTTTTTATTTTATAAAATTACAGAAAACTAGTGCATTTTACTAAAAAATGTCACTAAGATAAATATTTATACAATTATTGTAGATCATTTAATTATCTTCAACTTTTGTTTAAATAATTTGTTATTATTTTTATTGGAAATCTGACTTTTTCCTATATTTGTGTTGAAAATCTAAGCAAAATTGGGTATTTTTTCACCAAATATTATTTTTTGGTCCGATTTTGACAAAACTGGTGCATTCTATCAAATATGTTACAAACATAAATTGTAGATTAGTTAATTATCTACATCTTTTGTTAAAATTATTTGTATTATTTTTTTTGGAAATCTGACTTTTTCATATTTTTGTGTTAAAAATCAAAGCAAAATGTGTCTTTTTTCAGTAAATTGTTTCAATATTTTTCCGATTTTGGCAAAACTGGTGCATTCTATGAAAAATGTTACGAATGTAAATTGTAGATCACTTAATTATCTACAACTTTGGATTAAATTATTTGTATTATTTTTATTGGAAATCTGACCTTTTTCAATTTTTGTGTTGAAAATCGAAGCAAAAACGTGTATTTTCTTAGTAAATGTTATTTATTTTTTTAATTTAATAAAAACTGGTGCAATCTATCAAAATTTGTTACTAATATAAATTGTAGATCAGTTAATTATCTACAATTATTGCTTAAATTATTTGTATAATTCTTATTGGAAATCTGACTTCTTCTTATGTTTGTCTTGTAAATCTAAGCAAAATGTGTATTCTCTCAGTAAATATTATTTATATATTTCTAATTCAGACCAAACTGGTGCATTCTATCAAAATATGTTACTAATGTAAATTGTAGATCAATTAATTATCTGTTTTATTTTCTTATATTATTTGTATTATTTTTATTGAAAATCTGACTTTTCAATTTTTGTATTGAAAATCGTAGCAAAAACGTGTATTTTCTTAGTAAATGTTATTTATTTTTTTGTTTTAATCAAAACTGGTGCAATCTATCAAAATTTGTTATAAAGATAAGCTGTAGATTAGTTAATTATCTGCAATTTTTGTTTAAATTATTTTTAATATTTTTAATACAAATTTAACTTTTTAATATTTTTGTGTTGAAAATATAAGCAAAATGTGTATTTATTATATGTATAATATTATTTATATTTTTTCGTTTTAGACACAACCAGTGCATTCTATGAAAATATGTTACTAATGTAGATTGTAGATCACTTAATTATCTACAATATTGACTTAAATTATGTGAATTATTTTTATTGGAAATATGACTTTTTTATATTTTTGTGTAGAAAATCCAAACAAAATGTGTACTTTCTCACTAAATATTATTTATATTTTTCCGATTTAAACAAAACTGGTGTATTCTATTGAAGCCACCCGTGGCTTCAGAGCCTACTAATAGCGTAGTTGCTAATAGTAAACAGTAGAAGGTGACGTCTAGCCGTCACACTGGTCAGTTCGGGAGTCGGAATCACGGCGTCACCGGGTATACATCGGCCCACACGAGCCCACCTCAGTACCATGGCAACCCAACCTCTCCCAGCCTTCGTATCACTATCAAAATATATTACTAATAAAAATTGTAGAACAGTTAATTATCTACAACTATTGTTTAACTTTCTTTTGATATTTTTATTGGAAATCTGACTTATTCCTATTTTTTTGTTGAAAATCTAAGAAAAAACATGTATTTTCTTAGTAAATATTATTTACTTTTGCGATTTAAACAAAACTGGAGCAGTCTATCAAAATATGTTACTAATAAAAATTGTAGAGCAGTTAATTGTCTACAACTTTTGTTTAAATAATTTTTTGATATTTTTATTGGAAATCACATTTCTACCTGTTTTTGTTTTAAAAATCTAAACAGAAATGTACATTTTCTCAATAAATATTATTTTCTTACATATTAAATTAAAATAAAGTATTGATTAATTATTTATCTACTCCTTCTATTTCAACATGTTTTTATACTTTATTAATGAAGCACAGTTATTTTATACTTTAAAGTTCCATTAAGTACCCGCAGTTTTCACAATGTACCACGTCTTATAATAATAAACTTAATAATTTTTGTTTTTGACACTTTCCTGATTCAAGAACGTAACTTGTGTCAGTTTGTGTAAATCTGTCTGTTGCAATTACTTCGAAAAAGTTTATTTTAAACGTTGATTTCTTGAAAATTTTCTCTCAAGCTTTCCTCTCTTCCTTAAATTGTTTGCGCATTGTTATAGAGCGAAGTTCTTCTCTTCGTTTCGGTCCAAAGTCGCTGATAATAAATCTTTAATTCCTCATTGCGCTAATTTGCTCCGCTTCACTGTGAAACTCAAACTCTATATGTTCGAAAAGTTCATCCTCGTTTATCCCTACGAATATTTATCAAGATTTTAATCTTCTCGCCTCGGCCTCAAGCTTAGGATGCTTCAAATGCTTCGGGGGGTTTAATCCAGTGCACCAAATGTGAGATGTGAGAGCGCCATATGTAGAAACATCGCCAAGGTATTAAACCATTAAGACATTGCGGAAGACAGTGCAGAGAAATTATGCAGGAAGGAATTAGTGTTGGAAGTCACATGTTCCCACCAACATTGCAAACTTGCAAGAGGTTAAGCCAAATTAGAGAATATGTGGAATATTTCGAATATGTCAAGTAATAAGTTTAAACTTGTTGATTATGCAACCCAATGTGCATTTGTAAAGTTATTTTAAGAACCAACGCTTTAATGAGCGTTTAATAATTTTAATTAATGACTAAAACTGTCCGGTTTTGTCTGAGAATAAATTAACACAAGCGAAAATGAAAATTAACGAATGCACGAACAAACGAATTCAAAAAAACAAAAAAAAAATAAAAGACAAATGAAAGAAATGGTTTTTCTTTGAAAGCTTGCCATTCAAAATGAAACTAATGAGCTTTTTTATCTGTCTGACGTGTTTTTTTTTTTATTTTTACATTTAAACCTAATATTTTCTTAATAAAATGCAAAAAAAAATGCAAGTGTCGCCATCTATCGTGCAATACCTAACAACAAATCAATATCAATTAAATTCTTTAAACACAAATCTCAATTAACGAAATAAGGGATAACGTTGTTAAACACGAAACAGTAAATAGCCTCATGTCAAAATCAATGCTAAAAGGGTTGCTAGTCCCTTTCACCCTCGGCGCTAACCGTTAAATATTGAACTAGATCTTAACACGACGTCCCCTTTTGTTTCGACTTCCGCACTTTCTACGGTATCGATAATGTGTGGCTGGTTGTGTTGGTTGTCTAACATTTCGGAACTAGTCTTCCGAAATCGTAAGTAAGTCAGTCAGAGGGTGGTTGGTTAAAGTTACAGTAAATGCCAAATAGGCCACTGGATATTTACATGCGAACACCATCGTCGGCTTAATTACATCGCAGATGTCGTTTAATATTTACTTATCTCTCAATCTCAGCGTTTGGGGGGTAATTTACCCCCTTGGGACTGTATGCGCGTCTTTAAGTTTCTAATTCTAAATGTGCCAAGTTTTAAGTTTTCAACTTTCATGCTACAAGTTACAAATTACAACATTTAAACAGTTTAACTTAAACTTTGTTTAAATCTTTTATTGTTTGTGGGTTTAAGAGTTTAAAACAAAATATTTCCGATTAGGGTTAGGGTTCAATGTCAATAAGTCAAAATCATTAAACCACCACTCCTTAGAATTTGACGGTTGTGTTTTTTTTTTGATTGCACACAAATAAAATTCTGTCATCATAAATAACAAAATAACAAATAAATAAATAAAACAATAAAACAAAAGAAACACGAAAAATAAATAACATCTAGAAAAGAAAACAAAAGAAAGCGAATCTAGAATTATAGATCAAACAAAGTTTATTATATTTCTTTTTATATTTTACTACTTTTCCCCTCAATTTCTTACTAATATGTATAGAGTATGCATGGTTGCCTACACTCCACTATACTAAAAAATACCTAACCTATACTGACTATTAAGTATTATAAATTAAAAAAATATATAATTGTAATTGTATTGGTATTTTCTTTTAATTAAATTTTTTAATTCTTAATTTATAGTTTTACCAATTTTACATAACCAATTCTATTTAAGGACTGTCTACTTTCGTTTCCATTCTTGCTCGTGAGTATGTACAAGTATGTGTAGTGAAAACCAAACAAAAAAAATCTTTTCATTTTTTCTCTCAACCTCGAATTTATTGTGCATACAATACAATGCGAGCGCGTAATGTGAATACAATCAAGTTAATCGCGCAGCACGTCGTGCACATAAAACAAAACAAAAAACAAACAAACAAAAAATAAAACAAAAACAAATGAACATCAAGAGTTGAACATATTTCGCAAAGTAAAGAAGTAGCTATAATACAACCAAACAAAAATAAAATAAAACACAAATAAAACAAATGAATATAAGAGTTGAAGTTGTTGTGAAACAGAAGAATTAAAACGCGAATTATATGGTTATGTGTTAATTTTATTAAATGTACTATTTTGTATGCAACCAAGCTAACACAATAATAGAACACATAGTATATCAAACGTATATATTAAAGTGAATTTGGTTGCATACGTTATAAGGATTTGAATAAATTTAATATTAATATGAATCCATTGCAAAGAAATAAATTTTCTTTTATATTCTATGTGTGTGTGTGTGCTTGATGTCTTTTGTTTTTTGTTTATTTTTTCTTTTGTTTCATTTTTTTTTTCAAAGGCGTTTAATGTGTTTGAGTCTGTAACGTACTAGAGCATAGCTTAGAAAACTAAATTGAAAATGTCATTCGCAATGATTTGTGTATTTTATATTCTGTCGCGTTATTTTTTAGTGTTTTGTGTATCACCCACGTCAAAAATGTATAAATAAATTAAATACAATAAATTATTGTAAATTTACTTAAAAATTATATTCCCAAAATCAACAAACAAAAAGTTCTCACACCGATTAATAATCCAATCAAAATCCAGTATTTGCATAACGCAAATAATTATTTTCAAAAATTAAATTTAAAAGAAAAAATGATTCATATTTAATGAATGAAAATATTAAAAATATGAAAAACATTAAAATAATTTTAATAATTAAAAATAATCTAAAATTATAAGACTGTTTACCTAGTTCTAACCACAAAAAAGATCAAAAACGTAATAAAAATAAAAAACCTTACATTTGCACATAAAATAATATAAACAATGTAAAAAATAACTCCACATTATTTTTTGTGAACAGCGTTTAAAACTTTTATTTGAACGATTTGTGCAAATATTTGCCAACGCGTGTATTACGCATGAACGAACAGTTTATACTCACTGGTCAAACACCAGAAACTTATTCTCATTTCAATATTTACCATTTCATTTCCCAAAAAATGAAAATTACCATCAAATTCGAAATTAATAATAAAAATTTAATAAAATCCATACTCACACTCCATTAAATATCTAATGTCTAATTAATATACTTAGTAAATACGTTTAAATTACGATTTTAATTACTCTTAGCGCTTAAATAGATAATTTGCAAAGATTTAGTGAAAACTTTAGTCACGTGACTAAAAATATGTCACAAAATAGTCAATACCGAATCCATAACCTCAATTTCTTTAACTTACTTTAATATTTTAAATATTTTTATCAAATTCAATTGTTTTCTCATCCGAAAACTCACAATAAACACATTCTGGAAAACAAAAGAACAAACGTAAAGTGTTATAACTTGTTGATTTTTTCAATACACTGCACCAATCTGCTTTTGTTTTTTGTTTATTTCACTTCAATGTTGTGCAAATGTTCATTTGTTTGTTTGTTTGTTTGTTCTGTTTTTACAGTCGCACACCGTATTCTACCAAGATATCCCTATGATTTCGAATTCAGTATACAATTCATCGTTTGCTGCTCTAAGTATGTAATATATTAATTAATTTACCATGACTCCATGACATTAACATATTTGAAAATCAGTTAATAATTCATTTAAACTCCTAACATATTGCTATAATATTGATGGAATTCCTTCAATATTAAGTTGAATATTAAGACAAAGTTGAACATACAACAAAGTGAAATTTAACTTTAACTTAAACTGAAATAGCAAACATTTGGAAGCGTTTAAAATTTAATAATGTTCGTTGGCAAAGCTTCTAATCCCAAACTCACTAACGTCTTGCAAACGTTTAGTACAATTCCCGTGTGTGAAAATTGCGTGGCTCACACAACGAGTTTCCGCATGTTTTCCGTCGTTACGCTGCCGCCGCCGCCGCGGCGATCAAACGTCGCGTGCGAGTTGAAAAGCAAAAGCAGCGGCAGAAAACAGCAACCAACGATTCAATGGCAAGTTCAAACACAAATCGAGCAACGACCTGAAACACGCAACTTATTTTTGAACAAATACCTAATTATTTATTTTTAGCTCAATATTAACAAACGCATTTATTCTTCCCCCAAAAAAATGTTATTCCCAATAAACTTCAGTTATATAAATGATAAATAATTTTAATATGGAAAATATTATACGACACATCACCAAACATTGTAAAGCGTTAATTACATTCTGCATCAGTTTCGGGGCACATTTTTGGCACACTTTAGTCATTTATTTGCGATGCCATTACCACACCAGTTCGATTTCTGCGCGCCACTGTTTGCATTTGTGATGTGATCAATGAACAATACCAAGCGTTAAACACCATACTTTCGTGTAATAATAGATTCAGTCGCGACGCGCTTGTTGTAATCACTCATCGCGAACAAACATGTCCCATTTTTTTCGTGCGCACCCAGAAAATAAAAAAAATATTACCAAAAAAACTTATATCTTTTGAGGACAAAGCACACAGTAAAAACACTAAAAAATTAATAACTAATTAATAAAGATTACATTTATCATCACTAGATGGCGTTACTAGACTTTCAATCTCCTAACCTAACCTAACCTAATCTAATCTTAAAAAAACTGAAAAAAAAATATTGTAACTTTTAATAAATATTAAATACAAATTAATTAACACGTTAATTAAGTTAATTAAGATGTTTATCAAGTAAATTCCACAAAAAATGTTTGGAATTTTGTTGTTACAGTTCAACTTGTCAATAGTTGTGGTTGACTGGTTGAATGTTTTGCTTAAGAGCTATTCGTTACATTTATCTTTATATGGTCGCGCTGCAGATTGCAATTAGGCAAGCATTTTAATGATTTAGTTTAATTTCTGTTTCTGCAGCAAAACTACAAATTCTTCCAACGTCATAAAAGTGCTTTAATGTCTGACTATAGTACACATACTATACAATAATAAGAAATACAACAATAGATACGTAAAGTGCACACAACAGAACCATTTAGAATTAGGTGTAATTAAAGTAAATGTCAATTTTAATCAGTATGAAGGTTTATACTCACTACAGGTCGCGATATCTTTATTTGAGGTAATAAAATAAACTATAAAGTAAATTATTGCACGTTAAATGTTACGTACATAAAATGGTAAATTTTTTTTGAGGTTAAATTTGTATATAAAAAATTAAATATAAAAAATAACAAGTGGCGCCATCTCGTATTCAATAGTTTAAACCACACGGTAATAATGGTATATATAATGTTAGTTTTTTTGTTGTTGTTATTGTTGTTGTTGTAGGTTGTTGCAAATGTTTGACGTTGATGATTTGTGATTGCGTTATTTCGATATGGCGTCCGTCTAACGAACGCTGACAAATCGAATTAAAAACGTCGTGCGCTTGCTTGCTTGTGTCGTTGTTATTGGAAAAGCATACAGAACATAACATAAAACGAATTATGTGCGTTTGCCATACGCAGCCTGATAAAGTTGTACGGACCAAGTTTGGTGTTTGGGAGGCTTTCACAAGCAGCCTCCGCGTCGCGAGAGAAAAGCCGCAGCAAAACCGCAGGTCTAAAAGTCACAAGACATGTCGAGTCACAATAAACGAACAGATGAATTTATTTTTATGCGTATTTAATAAACGACCGAGCACGCAGCGTCAAGTTATAAATAACAATACAAGCCAAACACGCCACAATAACATAACCTCACATAACCTAAAACCTTAAACTATTACTGCTACTACCAACAACATGGTTGACTTAATGGATTACATTTAATTTAATTCGGTTTTATTATGGTAAGAAATGTTTGAAAATGTTTTTAGTTATTTATGGACAATTTCCTAAAATTGTTATTAAATGGATTGTTCAAGTAAAAATTGTTAGTCGCGACATTTACTCTGGCGACGACACTCAATATGGCGGCGTGTTGGCTGTTGTGTGTGTTGTTAAAGTTAGAGTTTAAGTCAAAACACTTGAAGCTAACTAACATTTGACGCCAAAGCGAATCGATCATGCGGAACACAGAACACATTTGTTACAATCGCAGAATATACGAGGTTCATTTTTTTGAAATTATAAGTTTAGGCGAGTCAGGCTGGGAACCTGTCAAAGTCACTCAATTTAGAAATAACTTAAAGTCCACTATCCACTACATTATTTTAACGTAGGTATATAAATATGAACTTACGTTAACTAAAATGAACTAAAATGTATATTAAGTTATGGTATAACTTATATGAAAAATACTACTTTTATTAATAATTATATAAAGTTATTAAAAATAATATATAATAAACTTGTAGCTAATTAGATGATAAGTAGATGACGATTTTAATCAAACGCAATTTTGTGAAAATTGACCAAAAACGACATTTTTAAACTATCATGAAATCGAATATCAATTTTTAAACCAGAAACAAACTCATTTATAAACAAAAACACCAAAAATGTTTATAACTATAGTTAGACAATAATCTTAACATTTTTTGATCATTTTTGTTTTCGTATTTATTGCTTTTTATATTTGGATCATCTGAAAATTACATTTATCTCTAGTAAATTTTGTATAAAAAAATATATCCCACTTTAAGAAAATTGATCACAAATGACAATTTTCAACGAATTCGAATATCAATTTGTACACGAAAAGTACAACCTCAAAACGTGTTTATAACAAAAGTTATGAACAATCATCTAAAGAAACTTTTATCTCAGTAACATTTTTTGATAAAATGCTCCCATTTTAAGAAAATTGAGCAAAAATGACATCTTTCTACCAACACGGAACCGTAAAAATCGTTGGAAACTAAATTTGAAAATAAAAATAAACACATTTCTAATTAAATTATCAAAAAATGCTTAAAACAAATAATGTAGAAAATGATCTAAAGAATATTTTATCATTGTAAATGTTTTTCTAACACGCACCTATTTTAAACAAATTGCAAAAATATACAATAAACAACTCTTGGATTGTAATTGATTTGAAAAACTTTCCACTCATTGCAATCCAAACGCTCAATACCAAATACAAGCAAAGTCAGCATTGTAACCATTAACACAATTAAATAATTAGGCCGCCTTGCATCGCAATAACAGCTAAATTTAAATGATAATTGTTTGTCGAACACGCTCGCATACAAATCGTACATACAAACAAGACAACTTACACGAGATAAGACAAAGTTCGGCTGATTTTACCTTCAAAGCGCGTATTTGCCTTCCCTACGTTGCTACCTACACCGACAAAGTGTAATTAACCCAACGCTTCATATGCTAATGAACGACAAACACAACAAAGAACTATAATACAAATAATAAGAACTAACTTACTAATTACAGGTAGGTTGAATTCTAGTAATCAACAAGTTTATATCAATAACAAAACTAATAAAAAAAAAACTACAAATAGAAATATTTTTAATTAAAAAACCATACGGAAATTGTTATATTTATTTTTGTTTTTTTTTTGTATTGAAGTGTATTATTTTATGACTAAAGTATGCATTTGTTTGTTTGTTTGTTTGTTTGTTTGTGTTTTGTTTTGGATGCAAAACAAAACATTTGCATGCAATCTTCATATGCAACCAAACAATCTCAAATCGTTGAATTCATTTTCAGCCTTTTGGCATCAATCCAAAATGCTGCTAATATTTCACTCCGGCTGCAATTTGTTGCCCGCCACACCATGCCGCCAACCAATCATGCTAATGACATGTTTATCCTATTGCAGAAGAAGACGCCGCTCAAGCAAAACATCGCCTTCGAGGTAAAATAAACATTGTGCAGCCTCCTCGCTGATTTTGAATTGCAAATTAATAAAAATTACGAGTACATGGTTTTTAAAACAAATAAACAAATACTCACAACACTCACAAAGTATCAAGCATAAATTTTAACAAGAAGGGAAAAATGTTTTTTTTTAAACATTTAATTTTTATTTTTAGTAATTTCCGGATTTAGCCGGAAATAAGCCAGTTTCTGCTAATAGTCTTCTCTTTAATCGTCTTTATGCTCATTGTTCTTCTGGCTTCATTTATTGAAGAGCTTTGAGCGCAGAAATTACGAAAAAAAAAATAAACAGGAATAGAGAAAACGGGAAAACCGAAAACGGAAATGAAAATGCCGAATATCGAACCCCATCCAAATAATTACCATTGTCATTTCCGTTTGTTGTCAAAGTCATTGTTGTCATTGGTTCGAATACAAACAAAAAACAAACAAAAAACAAACAAAAAACAAACAAAACTAAATCTTCAATTTTAAGTTTTGAAACAAATGAACAAAATATAGAATCGAAAACAAAAGAATTGAATTGAAAAACAAATGAATAAAATCGAAATAGAACCAAAAATGATTTATATTAGAACAATGTATTACTCGTATTGCAATACGCATTTGGTGATATGTTCGACCCGTGGCAAATGGGAAACCTTTTGCGAAACGACGCGTAAATGCGGAAATCCCTCATTTCCCAGCGATGGAGCGCGACAACGATCGTTTGGTCGTTCTTTTTTTTTCAATTCCATCCGGTTTGCATGTCATGACAATCGCCCTATAAACCGCGTTTGCTCGCCATTGCGCCTGCTGTTTGCCCTTCTCGTCCTCGAAGCGATAAAAACAAACGTGCGTAAAGTTTGCTTTTCATATATACCATTGATACACCAAGAACGAGGAAGAAAATAAAATGAAACGGAATAAAAACTCAAATTCGCATTAAAGTGCGAGACCAAACACCACACACTTTTGTTTTCATGAAGATGACTAAGACATAACACTGCAATAAATATAAATAAACTATTGCTTGACTATTTGTTAACAGATGGCGCTAGTTGAAAATTTTATACAGAACATTTAATCTTTATGCCAATATTCTCTAGAACGCACCAAATTTGCAAAAATTGCATAATAAACAAATTTGTGTTTGTACACAATTTTTGCAAAAATCACAAATCCAAATTTTTAACCTCAAAAAAGTGGTAGGAATAACTAAAATATCAAAAAATTTAAACAAATGTTATAGATTATTTAATGGCGAACCGTTTGTCTCTATACATTTTTTTGCTAGAACGCACCAATTTTCTATAACTTGCAAATTAAGGTGAAAAAACATGTATTTATTTTTGCAAAAACTGCAAATCCCATTTTTTAACCTCAAAAATGTGGTGGTAATAACAAAAACATCTAAAAATTGTGAAACAGAAGTTATAGAGAATTTAATGGAGAACATTTTATCTCTATAACATTTGTTGGTTAGAACACACCAATTTTCTTTAAATTGCAAATTAAGGTGAAAAAACATGTCAGTATTTATGTAAAAACTACAAATTCTAATATTTAACCTGAATAAATAGTAATAATAAGAAATATATTTAAAATATGTTTAAACAGACGTTATAGAGAATTTTATGAGGGACATTTTATCTCTATGACATTTTTTTCTAGAACGCAGCAATTTTCTTTAAATTGCAATTTAAGCTAATAAAACAAATCAATAATTTTTGCCATGAATTTGAAAACCAATTTTTAAATTCAAAAATTTAATACTAGAATAAATATATCAAGAAATGAATTAAATCAAAATTATAGATAATTTTATGAAGAAATTTTATCTCTAGAACAATTTTTAGCTAGAACACACCAATATTCTCTAAATGGCTAATTAAGGTGATAAAACATGTCCACATTTCTTTACAAAAACAACAAATCTAAATATTTAACCTCAAAAATTTGGCAGTAATAAGAAATATTTAAAAAAAAGTTTAAACAAAAATTATAGAGAATATCATCTTGTCAGATCGATCCGTTTTGCAATATATCGAAAACCAAACAAAAATTACAAAAAATTAACTATTTTCATATTGTGCCAACTATTAAATAACCAGGGTTGGCCTGTTTAAAACATTTTGATTTAAATCAACTGATTTAAATCAGTTTAAAACAAAGGACCATGATTAAAACACTTTGTTTTAAACACGATTTAAACAATTGATTAAAAC
>JARJDS010013979.1:0-50462 GCA_030264155.1 Atheta pasadenae | reverse complement strand
GGAACAGCAATGTGTGCAGCAACAATAAATTATGCTGTAACTTGATGCATTACACAATAATTAAATTATTTTACATACCAAGATTCTTATTAGGAATAGCATTAACAGTTAATACATTGTAGACTTCGATTAATTGATCAGCACTAAAGTGATGACGTGGTGATGGCTGCACACCCAATAGTTCCTGACAACCATTTTATATGAAATGTCAAACAATTTCACATTGTTAATTGCTGTTCGCCAAGCTTTGAAGCGCTAGAATGTATAAATGATGGTATAAATGAGAACATATCTAGAGTAATGGAATCAGATAGTAACCAGATATTACATTAATACTTACACGCAATTCAATCGCACCAGCTTTGCTAGGAAAACGATGCATCGATACTATTGTTAGCGCAATGCGGCACGCAACAATAATTAACCATGGTAAATACAACGTAAAACACAAAGTAACACAGAGAACACAAGACGTTCGAGACTGAAAGCACAAGCGCGTTTCGTTCTTCTTATTCAAAATTTGCACTACTCGCCCTACTCGAGCTTGTCACATGTTGCAGCAGTTAATCAAAGCTTGGGGCAGCTTGGGGTCAACTTTGAACTGTACAATAAAACACTAAAACAATAAACAAACTAATAATAAAAACAAGTCTAAATTGTAACAACATAACAAGAATAACAAATAAAAGAAAATACCCACCAAATTCTCTAGCAAGTTGAGCAAAGTTGAGCAAAGTCGAGCAAGTGTCGTTTACCACTCGTTTACCAACCATCACAAACCATTATTTACAACTAGCGCCAACGGAAAGCACACAAACTAACCAAAACGCTTAAGTTGACTTAAGTCAAGATGGCGCTGCACAAAGTGACTTAATGTTTGTATCCCAATCCCACTACCGTTGTGTGTACAGTAGAAGCAAGTAGAAGTGAGTAGAAGTCATGCATTAAATGGCAACAAGTGTCAGAGAATCAGAAAGTAACATTAGTTGTGGCAGCACTTAAGTCGGTATACCGCGATCATATCGCAACTCCTAGCTCAGTATGAAACCCACTGCACTAGCTTTTGCTTTTAATCAATGTTGAGTGCGTGTCCTGCAAAACGCGCTAATTCCCGAATTCAACCAAACACATCAATAAACTCCAACTCGTGCAATTTTTCTGAAGTGTATTTGCCGAAACGCGCCGAACACGGCACAAGGCGTTCATAACGGATTTCACCATAGCGGTTTTGTAAGGCCATTATTCTCCGTTTTTAATGAAATGAATTTTTACCTCACATTTGCTTATTGCGCCGATAGAATTCGTGATCAGTGTGTGCGACGTGTGATTGTAGCGATCGACGTGAAAATGATTCAACAAACGATTTGGAAGTAAAGAGTTCTTGTATCCGCCTGTGTGAGTTATCCGTATTCAACGATGGATAGGCATATCGAGGAACAATTAATCGGACTGTCTTCAGGTGAGCGTTACTCGTTACCTGTTACACCTACCTACCTGTTGCAGGCTTTTTATTTATAACTGTTTATACATCCGGATTTCTTCGGTTCAGACAACAATGGTCATTGGTCAAGAGCTCAAGAGTTAATTTTGATAAACGCCATCAAAACAGTAAAACAAAAGCAACACGTTTTATTATACACAGCACACTCAGTTGGATTGGTGTTAGAAACTATAACAAACAACAAAACAAAAGAAAACAAAACATTGGCTTTTGTTAACCAAAACTATACCGAAATCTGTTTACGAATATTAATAATTAAAAAATAACATTACCATATACATGGTTATAAAAAAACACTTCTGTACAATGTATTTCCTCGCGCGTCATTATTTATCCATAAATTTGGTTTTATAGCAATCAATAAAAGAAGCTAAATATCTTAAAATAAACTCTGACTATATGAATGAGGCTCAACAAGTATCGCGAATGACGTAACTAATTAATGCAAAATATTCAAGCATCATTGGATTCCGTAACCATGTGGAATTTTATTATTATTACAAAGATCATGCCGCTCTTTATTATATCAACTATAATGTTTATATGATTAATTTATAAACGTAACATAATAGTTGATAAATTATGCTTTAATACATGATAAAATGTTACATTAAATAAATTGTTCATTGTTTCAGTGCTGAGTATATAAACTTTACAAACTGATTATATGATTTTGTGTGGTTTGTTGATTATTTCTATGTTTGATTTGTGTGTTGTGATTTTTCATACTCAATCCCAACCCAAACAAACATAATTATTAGAATTAAACAGAAAAAATACTTACAATATTATCAAATGTTCATTATCTTTACAGCCTGTAGTATATCACATGCAATCTTTTGTTTTTCACTCATTTGATGTGTACATTTGTATTGTTAACCTCAAAATCTTAACACTCATTGTTGATTTCATCTACAAAACTACAGAACGAATGGAATTTTTGTATTTTAAGTGATTTACGTACCTACCATTGATGATATTTAATAATAATGAAGTTTAATTCACTCTTTAATTATTTCATTTCGTATTTGTGCTCGTTATTAAGTTATTATACATTTTCTGCAATTGCATTGAAATTGTGATCGTAGCGCCATCTAACAGAATTACTTGTACTAGACATAAATTGATAACGTGCGTTTACTATAGGCAACTCAAAAGTCGTGTAATGTTTGACTAACTAAGACTTCAAATTAAATTTAACCAAAAAAATATCAAATTTCCCATAAAACAATGTATAAATAATAAAGGTATTATTCCGTAATGGTGTGAATACATCAGTGAAAGCTTCACAAAGCCAACAAATAAAATATTATTATTAAATTCTTTGTTTTCTCAGCGTAATAACATCAAACAACGAACGATTATATTCACAAAAACACCAAAAAGTAGTTTGGTAACGTTGTTCCAAATCCAAAACCTAGCAAGAAAGGTGAAAACATCCGAAAGATGTTCTTGAATCTACATCCACAAGAAATAATCCGATCTTTCACACTTTCCTTTCATTGCACACGTTATTACTTTCATGTCAGTACGTACAAGCTCATGTGTACAGCTTGCGTGTCCGGCGTGCAATTTCTTCTAAATCCGGAACTGATTGCCGTCCCCCGAACGTCTCGTATCTACATGCAAACGCAATAGCATTTTACGCCCGTGTGGCTTTTGTGTTGCGTCGCGTTTTTCGTGATATGCGCAAGTCTGTAAAATCGATTCGGCGTCGCGGCGCGGCGGCCGACCGCCGACCAGCCCAGGGAAAACGAGATTTTCCAGTAACGCACGGGACGCGCGCGCGCCGCTTCACCGCTGCCCGTTGTCGCGACCAAGTTTTATTTACATCAAATCGTTCGTTATTATTTTACCATTTTATCACACAGGCATTGGACTCAGTGTTTCGTTTTTTTTAAAGTTTTTGTCGCCATTACGGGTTTGATAGGTGGATAAAGCAGTGTGTGTTGTCTAACCAACAGGAGGAGAGCGCACAACAGGTACCACTTGATAACTATCACTTGACACTACTTGGTAAACACTAAAATTAATAAAAGCGTTACTAGATTTACCGTGTTTATTATAATTAATGTTATGTTGAGTTAATCCCACATTTGTGGTGATTTTTCTAAACTTTACCCGATTTCTTGTTGCTGGCAACCTGTTGTCTGAATTCACATGACTCTGGCTGGACTTATGACTTTCTTCTATTTATAGATCGCTTTTACCTCCATTAAATATTTTGGTTACCTAAAACATTAAAATTTGTTTGTAATCTAGTCGGCTTTGTTTACGCACCTGTCTAATTTCAGAAAATATTACCGAAAACAAAATTTAATAGGTAACGGAACATTTTTGTGATTTTCTTTCATCAAAAGCTTTTGGGTTTATCCAAAATATTATTAGACCACATGAAAAGGAAAACTAGTTTTTTACTATAGGCTACCGCAATGACACAAAACAAATGACGATACAACGTAAACTTAAACCCAAAAAACAAAATTTGTTTTCTATTTCCAATAATCAAGAATCCACTTGTACACACACTGTGTATATGAATACCGAATATTAGTTTATTGATTTTATAATTATTTATCATGTAAATTACGCCCTAGTATTTGTACATCACAGTATTTTTCTGTTTTTTGAAACTTTCAACGTAAATAAGATTTAACGCCTGTGTTTTGGTTGCGTTAACGGTTAATTAAAATTCTTACACGCGTGTTCCCTCAATTCCCCAATCATTGATTGATTTTGTAAAAAGTGAATCTGATAAATATACTCATTAATGATTAACGTGGATATAAAATTGTTTCGTCAATAAATATCTTCGTAAATTAACTTTGTTTTCGCAACTCAATCGAAGTAGCCATGATTGGCAAGGTCATGATTCTTGATTCGATTTCAGACAAAAAACAGCGTCTCTTGTCTACACAACTTTTGATTTTGATCATAGACTTTAAACCACAACAAACTAAACAGGGTATTAATAGTAATATAAGTAATTTGTGAATGATTTACGGATTACGGAAATCTGAAGCAAATGACTCAGTGTTTGGTGTTGAAATTTTTAAGATTTTAAGGTTATGTATTGATTATTCATTTTTTGCTTCTTTGGAAATGTCTAGCCATTCAATAAACGATCTATTTTTATTTCTGATGATGTATTATAAGTTTTTTTCTCAATTATAAACTACATTTACTGGTCATTCACACCTACGCGCTGCAGAAATTCGGAAAATACTACGTTTAACGTTTTTCGTCATGGTTTTATGTGATTACGTTGAAAATACGTGGAAAATTAAGCAAAACTACGCGTTTCATCGTGGTTTTTTTGCTTAAAATTCCCAAAACACAAATATTTAATATAGGCAACTACAATAACATCAAAAAGAATGATGGGGCAACGCTAAATGTTTGAATTCGAAAAAACAAAACAAAATTTGTTTTGTAATGACGACATGAATGTGCAAGTAAAACAAGAAACCTTTTCTGTATTGTGTTAATCAACTATCTTTGGAAATAGTAACTGATGTTCTGACATGTAGAATAATCCAATTACTCAGTTATGTCGTGTATCTTTTACAAGATAAAACAAATAATCATATTAGAACAAGTGTTAAAGCAAACCGTAATACCAAATATTCCTCCGAGCACAAACTACCTAACAATAGGATTGTTTGTTATACATTAATGATTAGTGCAATGTTGTTTCAAGTAACGTGTTAAAACTAAAACATAAAAAACAACATAAATCACAACCTAACTAGTTATTATTGTTTCTCACTGTTGGATGGAAAATGTAGGCCATTCATATACTACGCACGAAATGGCTTTAACCTATAACATTTTAAAATTAAAAACAAAAGATACCAACTTAAAAAAAAATTAGAAAAAACAAAATTTGTTAGGTTTTGATTTGTGTAGAAAATTAATTAATGTAAGTTTAAATTGCTTTGAATTGAATTAAAGTTACGATTACTATGTTTAACCAATATAAATTAATTTGTTAGTTGTTAAGTTCAATTAGTCATAACCTCATTTAAATAATTACGATTGCAATTAATTGCTTCAATTTGCGGTTAATTGAAACTAAACGGTGTAGTTGACTTGCGTAAACCGCGTAGGAGTGGTTGGGAAAAAAATTGCGAATCAATTAGTTTGAAATTAATTTGAGTATTTGACAAACTTTCAATTAGCGAGCGCTTCGTAAAAACCTCATTATAAACGCAGCGCGCGCGAAACCTTTTAACGCTAGAAAGCCATACTTCCATCGCCGCAATTTAATAAACTCTCTTGCTGACTGGGTTTCCTTAAAATCTCCCTTTTCCACGTACATTTAAATTGTTTATGCGCATTGCAATTACGCCCGCGTTGCTGTCTGTTGTTATGCATGCGGCGCGCGTATTTCTGCTCAACTTTTGCGCGGCGGGTGCCAGAGATCACGTAAATAAATAACGTGGCGAGAGAAGCATGAGCATTCAAATGTTCTGGCCCGATTGTCTCATGAACGATTCAACAGTTGAAAGAACGAGCGGCGGCTAGCCCACTTTTGTGCATGCTGGATTCAGGGGGCTGTGGAACTGTCGATTTCATTGTTGTTACTTCGACATTGGAGTTAGGGAGCACCCTAACTCGATACTTTCTACCCCAGGCAGGGTCGGGAAACTAGGTCGGGACGACCAGGAAGCAAGTGGGTTAAGGTCACCGGGAAGATTTCGGTGCTAGTGTGCCACGTTTTTGGCTGGAACCAATTTAGACGGTGCCGTGAATCCGTGACGTGTCGACGCGACTTTGGTGTTTTTGTTTAATTTCGTGGCGAAAATGAAGTTGGTGCTATTTGCAAGTATAAGTAGTGAATGTGTTACAAATATTCAAATATGGAACTAAAGGCTGTTTATAAGTTGACATGCGCGTTGTTTTTTAAAACAGTTTGGGGTGAAGTTGAATGTACCTACTACTTATTTGCATAACAAATTATTCACATAAGTTTTTTTCAAATTTTACTTAAAAATATTATCAAAATGGCGGAATCATTTTTAAAAACGCGTGTTATAACACGTTAAAACTAATATTTTAATACAATAGGGTAACTTTAGTTTAATTTCCAAATAAGGTTAGGAAATATTTCAAAATGGCGGAGTTATGACTATGTCACAACAAGTAATTCATTACTTTCCTTGAAATATTTTATTTCACCTATCAAAGTTTTAATTTGATTTCTTTCAAAAACGTTGAAATTGTAAAGACTTCTATTTTGGGGTTATGTCCAAAAGCAATTTCGTCATGGTTTAGTGCTGCTATCTGATACTTATTGAGTTTATAATTGCATAGAGCGAGTAAATTGATGGTAACTGCGGATCAACAGATCTGAGAGTTTAGTATTGGCCAAACTTTGCACTTTAAGTTTATGATAGCTTGTTATACAGAAATTGATGCAGAACAGCAGAATATAATTGAATGAATTAACTATCAACCATGCCAAGCGTTTGATACCTAATATCTTACTAAACCCATTACTTTGACAAGCTTTGACATTTATGTTTGGGTTTAAACCAATTGAAATGCTCCTAAATTTGGGGCGTGTTTTAAACACTGCGATCTGATTGGTGTCACACTTTGAACGTATAGAAGGCGGAGCTAATTTGCAAGAATCACGCGCCGGCGCGTTAAAAGCCGGTTTTAGCAGCAAGCTTACCTTAACACATTCCATACAAGGTCGTACATTGACCAGGGGATAAAAGTTATATACATTTTTATCTATATTACAAATAATGAGTAAATAAATTTTGCCATTTTCTTCTGTTCTTCTCCGGTGTGTAGTAAGTCTTCCTGAAAGTAATTAAATTGTTGAAGCACTCAAGTTCCATTGTAAACTTTTAACAAGCCTCTCGTTTTAGTACTTTAAATGTTTGCAATGTCAAGCACAGCGCTTGCTTTGCGATGTTCGCGGCGTGCTTTCAGTTTGTACTCCGCCGGGATGTTGTGAGTTATGCACTGCAATAATTATTTTGCTAACAATGTTCTCGACTTTTCTCTTAATTGCATTATTTTGCATTTAAGCGATGCACACTTGAATGTTCATCACGAATGAAACGAGGCTGCTGCTCGCTGCAATATTGTAATGAACGGGAATTATAACAGTTATGCGAAACCGCATGAAAAAGTACAATACGCGCTCATTCTTCACCATTCTTTGCCATTCAATCTTTTGGCTCGCATTCCTATGCCCCGTAGCATCGGCAACAAATTAATTTTTCAGATATTTAAGATTGCGCTAACAATAGAAGCACATGCCACACGTACATTTTGCTCATTACACACATGGTCGGAGTTGGCCGTAAAAAGGATTATTATGATTGTGTAACTTTGGAACGTGTTGTGGAAGTCGAACGTGCGATAAACACGAAGAAAAAAAAACAAAGTACGGCTTAATTTTGTAACAGAATGTATCAATTATGACGAACTCATCAGGTCGTTGTATTACCATATATTATGAGCTCACATGGATTGTTTGTTGGAGAATCGACTTCTCCCGCAATGGATGATATTCGGTCAAATGTAGCGCGAATCGAGGTCTTCAAAAGTCATACCATATTGTTTGTTAATATTCCTCGCGGTGGCTTTGCTCCGTTGCTCCGCATTTGCATTTTAACAGCGATTTCATTAGCTAGTGAAAAAAGGATAATGGTGTCGTTGGCGAAAGAAGCGTCTGAAGAGCGATTTTTATCTTAATTAGAGAGTGTGAAAATGCAGATGTGCACAGACCAGAAAACCTCCGATTTTGTTTTGTGTTGAAATCGATTACGGATCTAGAGCAGAATTTAGTTTTTTTTAGATTTTTCCACGTTTTATTTATATTAGCACTTTGATAAAAACATCACTGGTGACTTGTGGTAAAACAAATGAATTGTTTATATCGCAAAAATCTACTATGTTTTGGAATACCACTTCACTTGTGTGCGTTGTTTTGTTTTATGTGGTTTGTTGGTCTTGCTGTGTTCAATTGTTTTCTTAACTCACTTTGTATAAAAGAAAGGTTTTTTACAATTGAATAATAAAGAACGTATTTTATTGGCCACATCCGGAATCCGGATGGACGACATAACGCCAAATTTCGCTGTGGCTTGTTCTTATTTTCGGTTTATTTTGGCATTGCAGATGAAGGTGGGCAGAGTGGAGGAGAGCCGGACAGCGACGAAGACGTCATTACCGATTATCATCTCGGCGAAATGCTGCCGCGGCCGGTGCCTCTTCCGACCATCAGCGTCACGCCGCACTCGCCGGCGAACAAATCCTATCCGGTGCTCGAGGACAGCCTGCAGCAGGTCAGAGATTTGCACGACACCGTGCAACGAATGAGAGATGTGACCGCGCACAGTAGGTTTCCAATTGCATTGATACTCTCTCTCTTCACGTGCATACATGCATAACGATCGCCTTGGCCTTTAATCTAAATGTAAATTGTAAAACGAAACTGAACTAACTTGCAGATGTTTATGTAGCGAACACGAAGCATTTCACGGCGAGCACTCTTAATCCTCTATTGGCTCATGTGGCACGTCTCAGTGCGAGCTGTCCGACGCTCAATGAAGCCGTGCCTGAATTAGAAACTCTTGGGGGCTCTTTGGGGTCTTCACCCTTGCACCAGCCAACTAGTAGAAAAGGGAGCGGTAAATATTTTCTTGATCTATTCCTTCTACTGGTAGATGGCGTGGCTAGCCAAAGCTTAGGATGTAAATTAATGCGTTGATTCTATTCAAGCCACACAAGATTGGTTATGTCAACCGGATCCGCAAAGAAGACGATCATGGACAGCGTTGGAGGATCTTACCGGCACCAAGGAGAAAGTCAAACACCGGCAGCGGAGGTGAGTTGTGGATATTTGTGTGTATGCGACTTGGGATTCATCCGCGTATTGTGTAGGTCTTCCGTTTTCAGCTGCTCGCTCAGCAGTATGGAGTCGGAGGCGGACGAGTCGTCCTTAGTCGATATCGTCGATGGCAGCACTACGCGCTTGCTGGGCACTGAAAGCGGCGTCAATCATCGACGTGGTACGAGAAATGGCGGAGGCGCCAGTACGCATTCCCTCAATGAAGCAGACCTACAAGTATGCAACCAACCCATCATACAACGACAAATTGCTAGTGATTGATGAACGACTTTCATTTTCCAGAGCGATTTCATCAAAGTGAAGGCAAAATGCGAAGCGGAGCAACTGCGATTGTCACCGATTCGACTTCCCCTACAGAAATCGGTGTCGACCCCGTCGATCATCGCTGTGCGGGACCTTGCCCCAGAACCGGCACTAGCCGGGGCGCAGCCCACTCTGCCAATGTAAGTTACGATTTCGTCCTTTTGATTTAATAGTCAAATATTCCCGGCACTTAATTTTGACGTTCTTGTCGTTTAACGTCGTTTTATATTATATACAAATAAGCATGTTTCCGATATTATTACAATTTATAACTATACGACACAAGATGGTGTCTTCGCCATTCTTGAATCAGCGTTATCAGAGCCGTGTTTGGAAAGTTTTGACATTTAAAACGAAACAAATTCAATCAGTCTTGTATTGCGCTGTAGTGCATGTGCTTTAGCTTGGTGTGTAGGGGCAGACCGAGCTGTACGGAATCGGAAACCGAAGAGGAAGGTCGCGCGACGCATCATACACGTTTCGATTCCCATCAATCCGCATCGAATCTACATCAGTGAGTATATTTTGTACCACAAAAAGAAGAATGGTCTCCTTTCTTCTCTTTTTTGAAGTCTCTCAGCAGTTACCGCACGCAGCAATTACAATCTTCCTGGTCTAATAGTGTTTTTCCTCTCAGTAACAATTATTTCTCTCTGTGTTTGTTTATTTATCTGTGACGCCTTTTAAACAATCTTCAAACATCTGCAACGCATTGCCAAACAAAATAACACTTTCTTATTGTTTCTAGTGCTTTGTACGAACATCACTCGGAGAAAACGAGAAGAAAACGAGGGAGTATATTCTTTCGAAAGAAAAAGGTAAATTACCAGACGATACTCGTATATCAACATTGCAGGGTTGTATTTAATATTTTGTTTCAATTAAAAATAAATAAAGGACAAAAACAAGAAGATTGCCCATCAATGGATATCGGCTTGCTACGGATCGTCGCACAACTGTGATTATTGCAATAAACCTTTAAGCAACAAGCCGGCTCTGTATTGTGAAAGTATGCAACCCACTTCGCATTAATACCAAACGCTATTGAAAACATTATTTTACAGATTGCACGACTACGGTGCATCAAAACTCGTGCAAAGATCACATCGCCGAGTGCAATAAACCAAGCAAGAGTTCCAAGGTATTTAACACACGGTTTAATACCGCCGCGCTTCATTTGTTATAATCGATCGGATTATGTTCACAGAATTCGAATCGCATCAACTTCGCCGTGACGAATCTGACAAACCACAAAGGCGGCCCGCTGTCCAAACGCAGTTCCGGATCGTTCAGTGGCAGTAATCAAGCACCAATCAATAGGTAATTATCAACCATTAATATGCCATATTGTGCGAGATTTAACGCGGCGAATTTTCGGTTTTGCCATCGGGTTTTGATGATTAATTCAAAATAATTAAATGTCTCTTGCCGATCGGGTTCCTGTTAGTTAAAAATTTGTGACTTGTAATAGTACATCGTTGTCCTTCGCATGCTTAACAGGCTATCGCTGTTTCTACGTAGTTTTGGAAAACTCTTCGCGTTTTCATTGCGTACATCGTGTACGCTATTACATCTGTGTGTGTTGGAAAATTGTGTAACTATGTGGTAGAAAAACATTGCATTCACTTCTTTCTTTCCACGAATATTGTACGTACTGTACACCGTCGTGTGTGAATAAAAAAACGTGGAAACGTAAACGGTTTTACCTGCGACAGTTGACTTTAACTTTAAACATTTGTTTCGTTTGGTGTCATTGTTTTTGTGATTCATTTATGATTATTATATAGTTTGACAAACTTTACTTACATGTGCGACACTATATTTAAAAAGAAATCGATGCTTGCGTTCTTTTATTGGTGAATGTTTTATTTAGCTTTTGAATCCCATAGTTTTGTTCTGTTGTAAATAATGAGTTTCACATCTTTCACGTGTCTTCTTCTTCTTCTAGTTGTGACACTGTATCTCATTGAATCAAATCTTTTGCATTCAATTCTCGTGTTTTTTCTAAACATTTTTTTGTAACGATATTATGCTGTGGGTTTTGTTTTCATTGTAAATGATGAGCATTTAAACGCGCAGTATAATAATTGCATGTTGAGAACTGAGAATGTTTGTTCGTACGTGAATGGTGGCCATTTTTGGGAAGCGTGTTTCTGAAAACAATGGATACGAATCAATAATTATTACCAATTTATTAATCGATGATCTGATGATCAGTTGTGGCTAATATGTTGCCTGTTTCCCCACAAAAAACCCTCCCCGAAACAGGAGGAACCAACTAAGCTACTCGCCTTGGCGTAGGGTGGCGACGAAATTGGGAGTTAAGTAAGTCCCGCAATTCCCCAAAAAAGTATTGTACCTTGTTATACTGTTCTTCATTCACGATATCTCCTTCTTGCACCATATTTGCGAACGGTTATTGCTCTTATAACTTTTTACTACAATTAATCACCTCTTGTTAATTACGCCTCTTGTGATGGTGATTTTTTGCGTCGATGCTTTTTTATTCAGCCGAATTTTTTCGAACTACTGTTCTTTTGTTTTATTTGGTATGCGATATTTGTACCTATTTGATTTTTTGTTTGTTTTTTTTTTGTCATAATAATCGCTCTACCTTTGCTATTATTGACTTTTGACGTTATTGTTTTGTTTTTCTGTGCGAGTTAAATGATAAACATAACATAACATGATAACAAGAATACATGTACCCACTGTATACTGTTTTTCTTATGTTTTTTATTACGTTCCCATTGAATAATTCATTGTCATAGGAGTTTTAACAAAAAACGTTCATTTATGATTGTTGCATTTTTTTGTGATTCTTGGGTCCACACTGCTTTTCGATGAACGAACGTAATATGAATACGTTATTATTACGTTTTTTTTTGTTGTGCACACATTAATCAAGCGTATTGTTCGCAGCCAAATATTGTCGGATGATAAAGATGGCGATCACGTTCATTGCGATTCAACAAAGTAAGTACAATCAATTAAAAGCTCAATATAATCATGGTAATAGCGCAAAAGTTTGGTTAGGTCTTATTGTGTTATATACAAAACTGTTAACTTTCAGTTTTAATGATGAAGCACCTTTGGTGCCATTGGAATTCCTATCCGATGCGCAAATAATCGCGGCTGATTTATGTTCAGACCTGAGCTTGGGTTTGCATGAGAATGAGCCCGATTCGTGGACGCCACACGTTGGCAAAGAACTAGCGAAAAAACTCAAAGAGAAGGAAGTGAAGCGACAAGAACATATTTATGAATTCATTCTCACCGAGAAACACCATTGCATGACTTTGCTGGTTATGCAAAAGGTAATTTCTACACAAAGAAGAAAAGAAGGCACACGGTTATTCATTAACTTTTTTAAATTTTAGATATTCATGGATGGTTTGCAAAAGTATTTTAATTTAGGTACAAATTTGGAGCGTATGTTTCCGCGTTTGAACGATTTGATTGATTTGCATTTGAACTTGTTATCGAGACTGCGGCAACGTCAGCGTGAAGCGCCTGTGGTTTCTTCAATCGCTGATATTCTTCTTGACGAGTTTTCCAACCCTCGTGCGGCTAGATTGAAGTCGGCGTATGGTGAGTTCTGTAGCAGGCATCGGGATGCTGTCGAATTATACAAAGGCTACATGCAAAGCGATCCGCGGTTTGGGCAGTTTGTAAGACATTGTCAGCAAAATCCGCTGCTCAAGAAGAAAGGCATACCAGAGTGTATACTGTTTGTGACTCAAAGGTTGACCAAATATCCACTGCTCATCGAACCGCTGATTAAGACCAGTAAGGAAAACAAACCAGAGCAGGAAGCGTTGCAACGCGCGCTGGCGCTTGTGAAAGAGATTTTGGTGGAAGTGGATGCTCAAGTAGCGGAAAAGGAAAAAGAGGATAGAAAGTTGGAGATTTACAACAAGATCGATGCCAAATCACACACGATACATAGGGAGAATAAATTCAAAAAGTCGGATATTTTACAAGGAAATCGCGCGCTGCGTTTTGAAGGAGTTGCAATGTTGATGCAAGGACGTGGAAAGATGCAAGTTGTTTTGGTTATTGTACTCTCCGACGTCTTGTTCTTCTTGCAGGAAAATAATAATAAATACACGTTCTTTACTCCTGATAACAAGGTAAGTTGGGTTGCATGACTTTTGATGTTTTTTGTTTGTTATTTTGTTTTTTACACCGAAATTTCGTAGGCTGGTGTTGTGTCTTTGCAAAAACTATTGGTGCGTGAAAAAGCCGGGCAAGAATCGCGTGGTATTTATCTGATATCGTCGAATCCAGCTGATCCTGAAATGTTTGAACTGAAAGTTCATAAACCCAAGGACAAACAAATTTGGATCAACGCAATAAGGTGAAGTGTTTTTCTACGAAAGCGTTAACGTGTGTTTTGATGTTGTTTTAATCATGTTTTTGATGTTTGTTTATCAGGAATGCTGTGCAGAACTGTCCTGAAGATGAAGAAGAATCATCGGCTATGACGACAGAAGAAAAACAGAGTCTGCTAAATATTAAGCAATCGCAAATCAGGCATTTGTCAGGTTAGTACTTTGTAGTTTTAATGAGTTATAACGTCGAGCAAAGTCAAATAATTCGAGTGAATAAAATTACATCTGTTTTAACAGATTCTGATGTGGATATCGAAGGTAAACATCAGATTTATTACAAGTTCAAAATTTAAGCATGTTCGCATTTCCATATCAATGTGATGTTTATCTAGACAAATGAGTTGTAAGCAAATGAGTGATTTTTCAGCGCATTTCTCAACAATCTTGTGTTGTTTATTTCTTTCAAACTTTTTTAGGCATGCATTTCTTCAAATTGTGTATCAAGTGCATGTGTGTTTGTTTTTGTCGTATTGTTAAGTCTTTGTTCAATTGGCAGGGTTGTTACGTCAAAAGGATATCGAGCAGGCGTTGCTGTTAGAGGAAAAGATGTCGTTGCAATTGAAACTATTGGCAGCGGCAGGAATAGATCCTCCGTCGCCGCCGACCTATCGACATTTGGTGAGCGAAACTGCTGACACGAATCAGATGTGGAAGGACGTGTTGACCGCAGTGCACGTAAGTCACCGGAAACGCATTTCCATTCGAGTGTCTTTAATTTGTGAAACTTATTAATTCGTAGGAGGTCAGCCAACTGGCGAGCTTACTCTTCAGGACCGGTACGAACTTATCGCGAAGCGTTAGTTCCGCCGGTGAGCACCAAAGCGAGACTTACGTTTCGCCGATTTTGCCTAAACGCGCCGAAACTTTTGGCGGATACGACAATTCCAACCAAGGATCATTAAAACTATTGGGCAGGAAGTTACAGCCCTCTGGCGTTGCGACACCCGCAAATCCCGATGTGGAAGGATTAAAACCCGGTGATACAAGACTTTTCGTAAGTTACTTTTACTTTATTTTACTTTGAGTGGGGTGAATCACGTGAGGTGAATCTAAACTGAACTTTTGAACTTTAGGAAAGATTGCCTTATCGGAATTGCGTGCTCACGGCGCCGCCGCCCATGACGAACGGAAACGCGCCAGGCGTGGGCGAGAACGTGCAACAGGAATCGTTGCTGACGCTTGGGCGCGAACAGCAATATGCAGCAATACAATTATCACATTACGTCTACACGCTCTTGTGCATCATTTCTCAACTTATGACGACGAACGAAAGTTTGCAAGCGTTTATGATGACAATGAAGGGGGGTGATAAGCATTATAAGCATAATCAGCAGTTGGAAGAGTTACGTAATTTACAAGATAAGCTGAGCGGCGAGAAGGCTGCATGGGCTGCTAACAAAGAACAGGAGGCTAAAGAATTAGATGAAAAGCGCGGGGAATTACTTAAGTTGCAGGAGCAAATACGCGCTGACCAGAGTGATATTGCTCAGCAACGTGAACAATTGTACAGAAAGATGGAGGTGTTAACTAGTCAGGGTCTGTTGATATCGCCGAATGTGGCTTTGCCTGTTTCGGCACAACTTGATGACTCCAGCACGCACAGTTCCGAGGAAAGCAGTCCTCAATCAGACAGTTCAGCAATCACAGGAGCGGCAAGTAGTGGTGGCAGTACTCATTCAACTACAGAAAGACGTAAAGATGCCAAATGGAGCAAAGGTACCCTCTAAAAACGCCGCCATTTTGTTTTTTTTGTAACATACCCTTATTGTTTAAGGTTCTTCAACTATAAAAGCTCATCTGCCATTGAACCTGATCAGTACGACAAATCAACAGAAAGTTTCTGTGCCAATAAAACAACAAATTCCATTCAAACTCTCATCTAGATTTAGCGTGGGCGGTACTCCAATTTCATCATCATCGCCTGGGCAACAACAAATGTTACCCTTGAAACTATCCCAAGACGAAAAAGTACGCCGTTCCAGCACAGGCTATCAAAGACTAGGAAGTGACAGTTTTAGCCCACCTTCCGGCGAAACGGTAATTTTGGTATTCATTCTTTAAACGCGCATCTAATAAAACTCAACTTACAGACACCCACCACAATGCACTCATCGCATATACGAACCGGTTCGTCACCAGCAATGATGCAAGCTTCGCCTCCGCAATCTGCGGGCACGACCTCGACCTCATCGACCATGAGCAACTACGCTTCAAGTGGTTCCAAAGCGACACGTACCAACACGTACCCAAAACTACCCGATAAATACAAGGTAAAAACAGATCAACAACAACCCGTCGACGAAGAGGTTATATACTTTTGACGTATCACGTGTTAATGCAAATCACGTGATAAATGATATCAAACACAAAACAATCAAACAATTTTTGTTTCTTTGTTTTTATTCATTGACAAAGTTGAATTAATTGTTGTATTGGTTCATTTTATCGTTTTGACTATTCAGTCTTCCACTATATTCTGCTATTCTGCATATTATTACATGTGTTGCCAGACTGCTCAGACTTGGAAGCATTGCAACCGAAATGAGTGCCAAAAATCATAATTTTACTTCATAACCAACAAACACTGCGCTTTGCTTTCTTTCATTACTCACGCAGCACATAGGTTACCTGATTGTAAAAACTATTTTTGAATATGAACGGTTTGCAATGCTTCACTTTTATTCCTTTTACTTGTAACGTTAGTTTTCCTGTTGTTTATCGACTTTTTTAAGACGTAACATTGAGATATAACATTATTTAGTAATAAAAACAAAAATAAATGTACTCAATCTTAAGACAATACACTAGTTAATTGTTGTAGTAATATCTCTTTGGAAAAATGTATGTAGTTGCAAGTTATTAACGATTTACCTGATCACCGCAGAGCATAATCCTTCAAAAAATTGTTAAAACGGCGTAGGACGACAGAGAAAATGGCGTTGACTAGCGCCACATCGCGTTAAAAGGAGGTTATGTATAACAAGCAGCGTGCATGAGTTTTCGATTAAACGTATTATGAATGCAAAGCAAATATATTAAAAGAAAAGTATTGTAATTATGAGAAAAGTACTTACTAAAATACGGTTGTTAATTATTTATTGTTGATCAGATGTTTGAACATAAATTCATTATAACTATATACACCGCGTCCGTTTTGGATAATTACATTGCAACAATTGCAATAGTGGCGCTAGTGGTTGTTGTTATAGGATGTGATTATTCGAAAGGGATTCAATAAAGGGCCTACTTAAATCTAGGTGTATTTTCATGTATCAACTATATAAAAAGTTACAAAAAAATAACAAGTATCATATTTTTATAAATAATAATCTCTCTTTCCATTTCTCATATTAATAACTGATATAATGCATAAACAATAAATAATCGTTGTGTTTGTGTTTACGCAAAATTCTTAAAAGATAGTTGATAGTAGAAAAAATTTGACTGATACTTTAAACGCCTCACCAAGCAGAAATCATTCTAATAATCTAACTAATAATCGATTCTAATCGACCATCGACATGTTCTTGAGTTGCGTGTGGGTTTGCGATACGTTTCGTTGTCCTGCCGCATTTTCCACGTTCAACTGATATGCGCCTTGATCTTGTTAACATTACAATTGTACGGTATTACCGATTAGGTCTCGACTATTTTCGTTCATTTACTGTATGCTGCACATACATTAATATCTCGCATGATGTATCATGGATTAATTGATATGAATGTATATAGAATGTTTTAATTGCACCTATTTATTGTATATAACAATGTAGTGTACCTTTTATTTGAATGTACCCGAACTAGATTCGATTACTTGGAAAAACTTTGGTATTCCGTTGACCATTCATCATGTTTAATGTTTGTCGAATCCAGTTATTATAATTACCTATACAAAATGTAAACAATTATGAATTGTAATTAAGGTATTTATTTATGTCGATATGAAAACCTTTAAAATTTATGATGATAAGCGAAATGGCAAAAAAATAAAATATTCTAAGACTATTTTGTGTTAAAATTTGACTTACCAATTGAAGGTTCTATTTAATAATTTTTCATAGAAAACTGTAAAACTTTTCAGGACCTTTATGAAATAAAATTATTTATTAAATTAGTTCGTTAATATAGCGAAATCATTTTTTTAATCGCTAAACATTCATTATATTGCAATTAATTATAATTTAAGCACCAAATAATAAACTTTTACATTCAATCATCTTCGTCAGCTATTTGAGAAACTTTAAAAACGGTAACGGAGCGCTCCGCATCGTTAAATTTACAAGATACATAAAGCATGGCAATCCGAAACACATAACAATTCGTACCTAATCGATGCCTTAAGTACACAGATCGTGGATCTTCTTTAAGAACCGTATTAATCGTTTGTAACTTTTCATCCGCTTCTGCTTCACCAAATTGTATGAGCTGCTGAATCGCTGAATCTTTAAAGTACACCGCCAACTGATGAGTCCGTTGGTCATCAATCCAAGTAGGAATTCTAACAATATTTTCTGAAGATCTAGTAGTTGTAATCGGTCTTTGTGCTTCTTCATTTTCCTCACCATCAGGTGCTTCCCGCTCACCAATACGCGACGCTCGCCCAAGCGGTGCGTCCAAATCACTATTCGTAGTCGGCCGTTCTTGCAATAAAGTCGAATTATTTCCAAACTCTTCACCATCCATTATACGAACATTTAAATTATCAATACCCTCACTAACATCAGACACACTAGTCTCATCATCGAGAATATAATCCGACAAACCAGAATTATCAAGTACAACTTGTGCTTGCACTTGGGGAGTATCATATTGTGGAATGTAAGGTTTTACATCCAAAACAGGAGTTTGGTCAATCATATCAACACCAGAAAAGTAAATTGTGTTTTCCACAATTCTGTCAATTTTAACTAAAGATAATCCAATTGGACAAGGTCTATGAGGGGATCTTGTTGCAAAAACACCAGTTCGTACTCCATTTAGTCTTGGTGGAGCTACTTTAGCTCTTACATGAGTTGATTCATTTTGATGGAAATGAAAAATTATCCTACAGAACCAACAAAAATTATTTTAGTAATCTCTAATATAACAACGCATTAAGAATAAACCTTACCACATATGTGAAAACTCTTCAAGACCTTGTAATGCATGTTCAGGATTAGTTAATACTGTATTGTTCAGCGTAAGTTTAGCTTGAAGTTGAGTACAAATCCCAGTTTGGCGAGGTGTTGCTCTTTTTTCAGGAAATTGAGTGTGAACCCTTCCAATATAATCTAAAGGTAAATCTGAAACAGTTGCCTGAGATAACTGGCCTTGTCCATTAGTATTTTGTTCAAGGTGATGATTACAAGTAGGACATTTCCAATTTTGTAATTTTTCTTGTACAGCTTCGTAATCTTTGCGATTAACATGTGTTAGTACTTTAATTTGTTGTCTAAAAGCAATGAATTGTAATAAAAAAATATGAATCATACAAGTTAAAAGTACCTTAGATTGTTAATTTCATTTCGAGCAATGTTTAATTGTGTTGTCAACTGTTTAATGCTTTCTAAATTCGGATCTAGAGAGTTTGCCATTGTAATTGAGTGTAATGTGATGTTATCTGAACGTTGGGCAGATTTTAACGGTTCAAAACATTATTTATTGATATTTATTAGTTGCCGGTGCTACTTGGTTGACGTTTTTGTCGAAACGACCCGATAAAACCCAGGAAACTAATACTAACCCATGTACAGCTGTGTATAGCAAAGCACATAGAAAGTAACTGCTGGTAACTGCAAACCCCCACTTTTTATTTAACACACGCTCAACAAATGTGTATGTATTTAAAGATATTCGTACGTACATACTGGTACATACATTCAATAAAGCTCGATTTAGGTTAGGTTAGGTAACATTTATATCCATCACACAAAAAACAATAAGCATAAATATGACAAGGACTTATCAATTATTTAAAAAAAAGTTGTAGAGCAAAACATAAATGTAAAACAAGCAAATTTGTTTGGCAGATAAGAAATAAATCGCCACATACATATGTAATGTTCAACTACTTTTTTATTATTCATTACAATCATTTGTATCATAGTCATATATTAAAAACAGCAATATAATAAATATGATACAACAGACCTGGTTACTAAGTAAGCAACTTACAATAATGTTTGCAATGTCTGATAACGAAAAAAACCTTTTACAAAAAGAAAACTGTTCATGTTCATCATTGTCAGCATCAATTCGATTCAATTCGACTGACGCGCATAATTAGCTCGAAATAATGAAAATGCAAATTGCCAACTCCACGAGCGGCAACCATCCTAAATTATAATTGTACTTCAGAATCCACAGTCTCTAAGAAATATTCAAATATCAATACAATGTGACTCTAATATTTACAAAGAAATAAACAAAATTAAATTAACACGCTTTACAAATCCTATTCTGCCAATAGTAATCACAATTTCAAACAGTTTTTTTTATTTGTAACACCCGCGTTGCCAAAATATTGGATATAAACACGTTTTTTTTCGATTTTTACATTTTATATAAATATATGTCACAGAATTTTGATTCATTTTTAAACGTAATAAATATCACTTGAAAATGTATTTTCAATCATCACATGCGCTTCATACAAATGCAAACACAACAATTGTCTTGCTCTGTATGACGCTTTGCTTATGTTATCTATCGATTATTTTGGCAATTTTTTATTTATTTTGTAGTGTTAGTAATTAGTTGTCCCACAAAAACTTTACAACTGAAAACTTGTATTTTAAATTTGTTAATATCTTTTTCAAAAAAAAAGTATTCAATTGAAAGTTTTTTTGGAACAACTATTGCGCTTTATGATGCTGCTTTAAACTGCTTGTTTTTGTTTTATTTGTTTTCCATTTCAACAATGTGATAGTTCCGGTCCTTTTTCGGCGTTGATTCCCTCGTAGGAATTAACATGATTGACGGGAGATTCGCAACGGCTAAGACTACTAGAGCTGGAGCTGCATGTATCACTAGAATCTGTTTCGGAATCAGCAGAGTCCGAACTTGAGTCGATTTTCGATCGCAGATTGTCGTTCTCCCTCTTCAGCGATTCATTCTCAATGGTGAGGCGTTGAATTTCTTTCTGTACCTCACACTTTGCGCGCAAGTCACTGGGATCGGTTGTGTTGAAGGGTTTAGTTCGCAAACGTTTGGTAAGTAGTTCGACTTTACCCTCCAACATGAGATACTCTTTGATAAGCTCGTCTTTGGACATACCTTGCAGCCGCTCAGCTTGCAAGCTTTCATACTGATCGTCAAAGTCTTTGAAGAGGAACACTTCTTCATCATCGGGTGTGGAATAAAACTCACCATCCGAATCCATACTAAAACTGGAATCGCGAGTTCGTGTGACTGTAGATGTAGAAGCTTGATCAGTTTTCTTTAATTCTTCGTCAATAGACTCAATATCGCCGTGATCTTCAATTAAAAACCGATTGCTATTATACGGCGCTTCAGCTTTAATCATTTTCGTAAGGAGTTTCTCGTTGTTCTTCTTATAGGGGTGAACGTTGCGTTGGCGTTTAGATTTGCCGCGGCGCGTTTTACGCTTTTTCGGATGTATCTCCGAATCGGAATTCTTCGGCTCGACCACGACGTCCGCTTCGAGTTGAAGCGCTGCGCGCGCATCGCTGTCATCGCGATCGACGACGTCATCTTGAATGAGGGGCAGCGCGACGGCCAATTTCAGATCGGCTTTTTGCACCGCGATTTCTTCACACATTATGCAGATTTTCACAAATGCACTTTCTTTCATACAGAACTTTATTTTCAACACTTATTTAGAGTACCTTGTCGGGCAGCCTTCTGCACCATTGGCTCAGAGCATATGAACACGACCGTACAGACTTCGCCATTTTCGTTTGTTAATTTTTTTGTTTCGCCTATAGAGGCGCTGTAGCACAGCACACTACGATTGTGGGTATTTTCGGTTTCGCTCTTACACACTGAATGATAGTCGCTGCTAGCGCGTAGATCTATAAAACACACCAACGTGCTACGCTGCCGTGTACCTACTACGAAACGCGTTGTGGATTCACCTACTGGTGGTGGTATTCTGCTGCAATCCCTTCCATGTGATACGGAGAGAGGGCAAAATAGGCCCTACCCAATATGGCATTACTGGCATTACCACTTACCACTCGCGCGCAGTACACGGCCTTACACGGTGCTGTGGAACGGAATGGAAAAAGGGGTTGCGATGTGGATGCACTGCGAACTACTCAACTACCAATGTAAGCATACACGATGCATTAATGAGCGATAATGCACAGCACGAGCTACTTTACGTTGAGCTCTCGACTTGTTTAAACAACCTAATAGTAAGCGCTCGAAGCACAAAACACAAAGCGTGCTTTGCTTTTCTTGATAACAAACAAAGGATAAACGCAAGGCGTACGCCTGAACCTCATTTTTCTTATTCGTGGCCACAAACACGTAAACCACAGCAAAACAAGCGAAACCTTGCGTTAGTTATATGTAAGTCGTATAAATGCATAGAAAAATAGTCATAAATCGAAAAACTTGTTTTTGTGATTCCAAACAGTGGCCAAAGCAAGAAACGAATCGGTTTTCGGTTACGCCACTGCTGAACCTGTGTGTGCATGTGCATGTTGCAGATTCACGCACAGTATTCCTTCGTGCCTAGAGTGTTTATTATACACCCAACTTGTTCGACTGCAAGACTGCGACTTCTCACTCCGCTGGTCCGCTCGGATATTTCTAGGGCACTAAATTTAATTTATGCCGTAAATAGAGGAGATAGAGAGAGCCGGTTTTCCGTCGGAAACAATGGCGCATCGTGTTGATCGACGCGAAATCAACTCAAAGATTTATTTTTACGCATTTCCACGCACCGTGGTTGGGCTTCTGAACAACACTACGCCTGCCCCTTCATATGATGCGCCTTTGTGTCTTTGAAATAATCAATTCTTTGTTTGGTGAGTATCGCGAGTATGTTTTAACCATTTTAACCCAACGGAGTGTTAACGAAGAGCAAATAGTTAACACGACAACAATCAATTCATTGTGGAATCAAGCGTTCATTTAAGTCCCGATCGGATTGGAAACAAACTCATAAATTAACATTAATTATAGAACGCACGTAACTTCAATAATACATAAAGATGCGACACGACGCATTACGGCATATTATCTCAAAATAAACTCGCAGATTACAAGCATCGCAGACATTACAGCAAAATCGTAGTGCGAAAATAATTACGAGCGATAAACAATTCGACGTGTTTTGTACTTCTGCGTCGTGCTGTTTATGTTCAACAACACACAACAATGAATTGATATATTCAAATCCGTAACAAACACACCGTGCGTGTTAAATGTAAGCATGCTGGCGAGTGTGGTGCGAGTTTGTGGATTCTTGTTTGTTTAAATTTATATTTATAATGACATACAGCAGGTCCAGTGCGTAAACAACGCCAAAAATGTAAACAAATAGTTTTGAAATGCGTAACAACAAACTAACATAAAGTAAGTTATTGATTAGAAATTTATGATTAACATTATTAATGATTTTTTACTAATAACCTTTTATATATGGACATACTGTATATTTAAAGCAGTGGCATATTATGTACTGGTTAGAGATAAGTTTACTTCACATCTCTGCTTCTACTTCTACTTCTGCTTCTGTTAGAGTTGGTATGAGTCCGTTTGTTTTGCACCGAGTATTGAGCAAAACCCGTTAAATATTATAGAAAGTCATACACACTTTTCCAATGAGAGTTTTCCACAGCCTACTGCGACACGTCGTCACTTGACGATACTTGGACTGCAACCTAGGAAAACATCGATATTTATTCGCAGACGGCCGTGTTCGCCGTTTTGATGTATATTATTCCGTTTAATGTTCATTCATTTTAATGACGTGTCTCTAGTCAGGTGTATTACGACTTGCTCCGCTTCCAGCTTGATGTTTTGTCTTGTGTAGTGTTGTGTTCTTCAAGGCTCCTCGAGAAACAACGCAAAATCGACGCGGTGTGGTTCCTTTTCACTGAATAGGCTGAATACTAAATCAGATGTGATGCAAGAGATAAAGTAAACACAGAAAAAATAACACCGCGTACTAATGTGCGCATAATTAATCGCGATTCCTGGAGGAAATGCACGGTTATTACTTTCACTTCAACGCATTTTCCATTAAAATTTAAATTACCGCCGTTTCATTATAACGCTTACGTCGTTACGTTATTGGTTTAATGTTCTAACAAATTGAGTTTAGGCCAATGAGCTAGCTATAAATTGTGTGTACATTTGGTATAATCTGCTATTTTATGTAAATTACAATACAACTGGTCCGCAGGCATCAGAGTATAAATAGATTTGAAATCGTGATCTCGTTGTTTTTCAGTTTTGTGTCATTGATTTTGTGTTCAAAATAATTATTTCAGTATTGAAATTAATTTATATGTTAACAATTTAAAAAAAATGCTTTCTTCTTGCGGTATAAATAAATTCAAGGTTAGATATTAATTATCAACTGATTTATATTCAAAATATTCACAAACAATAATAATTTATCGTTAGAAAACAAGCAATAATATTAATTTATAATTGCATTTCGGACCGGCTCGGTGGTCGAGTGGTCAACATTCTCAGTTGTTGATCAGGAGATCGCAGGTTCAAATCCTTACAGAGAGCCCGGGAGAATAAATTGCAACTTTACTCAATATACAATATGTATATCTGCAATTATACATATCAGTAGTAGGGTTTCGGCGCTAATAACCATAGTAGTTGATGCGTTAAATACATAATACTAACACACAAAAAAAAAAAAAAAAATTGCATTTCCTTGTTTCCTTAGTAGTTACTACGCGAGAGGCGTAGTCCTTACGTATCAAGAAGCCACTCAGCTTCCTGCTGATGAAACTAAAAATATATATTCCTAAAATGAAGAATTAAATGCCAAATTAAAAATCAAATAAATGTTGTTTTAATTACAGGAAAATCAATAACTTTTCCCTGAAATATATGTCCAAGGATAAGGACACAACTCAAATCAGGTAAACAAACTCCCACCCCAAAAATACAAAAGAAATCTGTATTCTAAATATTCATACACTACACTTTTGTAACACAAAACTCAATATAAAATAAATAAACAACTATTTCTCTATTTTCTTATCTTTAACTTTAGAAGCAGGCGCGCTTGGATTCGTCCCCTTGTAGAATTCTTTAAGTAACTGCATCGCCTCCTCGGCTCGATAACCCCCCTTAACCCTAGTAGTACAGTGCGTAACATTCGCCACATCAAAAACAGTTTGACCACCAAAGCGGTCATTACGACATCCAAACACCACCAACTCGATACCTAATTCATATAATGCCGCCGCGCACATTATGCACGGCTCCACAGTCACGTAGACACTGACCTTCTTCAGAATCTCGCGCACATCGAGTTGCTTCTCCAAACAGTAACTATTCACCTGAGTGATGCAGATCATTTCAGCATGCCTGGTAGCATTACGCGTTTCGTTCACGTCATTACGTCCAAGGGCTATCACCTCGTTTTCATACACAAAAATGCAGCCTACGGGGACCTCTTGCGCCGCCAGTGCTTGATAGGCGTATTTAAATGCTAAGTCGAGGAATTTTTGTTCGTTTTGTGTCAAATTAGAGCTATCTGGGATATCACTCGTTGCCATTGCACTTCTTTTCGCGTAGTAGTAAAACGATATAGACTTTCTTATAGAAACACAAAATACTTAGTACAGGATAAAATTAACCTTATATATATATAGGTTTGAAGAGAGAACACGCAGAGTATTACTTGGAGAAGTATTGGATGACTCCTATATCACGCAGGACTCCTGGTGCTTTGTCCACCCAGTTTTGGTTGTTTTTGGCCATCGGGCTAGGGTGAGGCAAGCGCACGACACGCGTGCCAAGGGGGTTGTTGTTGCGTAGACAGCTGAGGACGCGTTGCTCAGCGTAGGAACCAATTGCAATTATTATTTCGGATTTTAACAATTGGATTATTGAGTAGAGGGCACGATCGCAGTGTTCTTCCAAGTTTTTCTTGAATTGACCCTGGAATAATTAATTTTATATCGGTAATGCTACAAACGGATAACATTGAAAAACATAAATAAATTGATATTAATGTGTCCATGCTTAGCAATTAATTTGTTTACGTCTAAAAATGGGTCAAACCGGGAAGCAGAATATGTTTGGCGTTGATTCAAGATCATTTCATTGCCAAAATTAAGATGCAATGCTAATTTTTTTTCAAATTTACTATGTAATTGTTTTGACTATTTAAAATTATGTTTAAAAGTGTTGTAATTGTTTTAAACGCCATAATGTTATGTTTGTAACGAAAAAATGTACCCAAAGAGTACAGAAAAATAAGTAGGTGGCGCTTTGAAATAAAAAGTAAGTGTTGTGTTAGAAATCAAGAAATACGAAGAAAATAAGAAAAAGACGAGTAATTTGAATGGAAAACATTAAATACCCGAAGATCTGAAGGCGTGATATTCTTCCCCTTCTCATCAAAAAACGCAAGTGGACAATAATTATGAATGTACGAGTAGCGAAAGAAGTTCTCGGCGCTGCCGCAGAGATCTTTGAAGACCGTCCACAGCCGTTTGCCGCTGATCTCCTGCCGATGATACTCGAACCCGACGACTTTTTTGTTGGGACACTGCACCGGAGGCTGCCCAATAGGCATATCAATATCAAACCATTCTTTGCACACATCAGTGTTACCGAACGGAATGCCAGTCTGGCACATCCCGTGCGGTCCAGGATTCATCCCCAGCATTAACACTCTTTTCTCCACATTACAATACTTCCTAACAAAAGCCGCGTGTGAGTTGTAAGCGTACTCAACGGGGTTATAAACATAGCTGACAGGATGCTGATATTGCAATGAAGCCAAATTCATGTTCAGTGTTTGCTCAATTTGCAAGAAGCTCTCACTTATAGGTATGGATCTTTGGAGCGGCATCATTGATGCAACACTCCTAGGTGGCACTTGCATTTGTGGCACTGGAACTTGTGGCACTGTGACAGGAATCTGTGATACTGTTGGCACCGGCGGCATGGAAACTTGACCTGGGGGGATGTAACCAGGTGGAATTGGGAAGAATCGTGATATGCCCACATCGTACGATAAACCGTTATCGTATGGCGGCATGTAAGGGTAATAAAAATTGGAGAATGATGAGGGAGGCTTTGGATAAGGCTGTTGATACTGATAAGCATTGAAGTCAGTATTTTCAGTACCGGCAGTTTCGTGTTCATTTGTGAGTTTCATCTTTTTACGCAACATTTTCAATTATTCTACAACATTACATTGCCATGGTTACAAACAATGAGAGATAAACTATATTCAATTGTTTTACCTTGAGATTCTTGCTTAGCTAAAATCAATGCTAATGGGTTGATGAAGAGCTGCCGTTTCGGTGAAGATAAGTATTGCACTTTGATGAATTATAGAAAATATGGTTCACTTTTGATATAGTTTTAATGTTTTATACAATAAATTAAAGAAACGCTCGATGGAAGCCCGCATTTGCGTTTCGTTTGTTTATGGCTTATTGTATTGTTTACCGACTGTCAAGTGTCAATGTCACTCTACATTTTCTGCTGTCAATACTGCAACCAACTACGCACAACTACGACACCACTACACATAGACGTCCGTAAATTTATTACAACTTTAACTTTTAAAAACAATATTAATCCGTGTTTTTGTCAGTAATACTATTTACACTATTTAAATATCATGTTATGCCATATAATGTCCAGTAACATTTTTGGAATTACTATTAAATTTAAATGATTATTTTAAATTTAATTCTTATAGTAGGTGTATGTGTATGTGTTTATAACACATAAATTCTGCGCATGTGCAGTGACACGACACACCACATAAAAAGTAAAAGAAACACCCACAATAACCTATATTTTGAAGATTATCATAATAAACTCTAGAAGTGTTATTGTTATAAAGTTTTTAATTTAATTATTGAAAAATAAACGTGTAAAATGTCTTTACAAAAATATTTAAAAGAGTTAGAACAAGTGAGTACACAACACAGAACATTGGACAATAAATGTTTTCAATTGTTATTTAGGAACCTTTTGAAGCAGAAGAATTTGTAGAACGCGTAGCATGGCGTGTAATTGCAGAAACTAAAAATGATACTGATTCAGATGATGGTTTCAATCCTATATTACTTCATGATGCATTTGTTGATGCTATAAAGTAAGTCATAAATTCAATATAACCAAAGTTAGTTCCATTAAAATGTAATCATTGTATTGTTTTAAGGGATTTAACATTATTACAAGAACGTCAACATAAAAAATGTGAGCGTCTTGAAGCCGCTGTGCGTGATGATGAAACGCAATTTCGAAGACAAGTTCATAATCTTCAAGAAGATAACAAAACAGCAGCAAATACATTCCAACAACTTGACGAAAAAATCAATCATGTTGCAACAAAAGTTTTACATTTAGGTGATCAATTGGATAGCGTCAATGCGCCGAGATCACGTGTGGTTGAAGCGCAACGTTTAATGGCACATTTGAATGGCTTTATTACATCAGAATCAGACAGTTTACCACTGTATTCAGATCCTACACGAGTAATTATTAAAATATTGTTCATTATCCTAAATTTTAATTACTTTTTGTTTAGATTGATGAAGCTGCTGATATTATTCAAAAATTGTATATTATTGCACAAGATTTACCTATTCCAAAGTAAGTTTATTAATTTTCTATAATATTTACAGAGTTAAAACTAACAACTAAATAAAAACTTACTAGATTTGCAACAGTAAAAGAACGTATTGAAAAGAAATATGATGAAATTGAACGTGCATTAATTGAAGAATTTGCAATAACGCAACGTAGAGATGATTTAAAACGCATGAAAGAAATTGCTAATGTTTTATCACAATTTAAAGGATATTCTCAATGTATTGATGCTTTTATCGAACAAAGTCAAGGGGTAAGACTTAACCTAACTTTTAACTAGAAAACTTAATTTCTTGATAAATGTTTTTAATTTGGTTCATTTCAATGTAGGGATGTTTACTCATCAAAGATGTTTTTGGATATTTACTTCCATTATGTGAGAAAAACAACCAGATAATCAAGGAAGTTTTTAAAAACCCTGAACAAGTTATGTCAAAGTTTATTTTAAACATTTACCACCTCAAGCTGCATGAGTATATTGGTAACAGGCTGTCACAAAAGTTGGATACTTATAATTATTTGTGCACTTTATTTGATTTATATTCAAAGTAAGTATTAAATTCAATTTCCATCACAATTTTTAAGCTTTCCATTCAAATTTTTAGAACAAATCAATTATCAGCAAATTTAGCTGCATTAAACATTGGTTACGATATTAATTTTATGAAAAAGTTAACTGCAAACATCTTTAATAAACATATTGATAATTACGTGCAATATGAGCTAAATAGTCTGAGAGAACGTAACAGTTCTAACCTACAAAAGTATTATGATAGCAAAAACCATCAAAAGAAACAAATTCAAACTGGAGGGTATGTTTTCTATTAAATATAGAAAAAAAAATCAAATATAATTTGTTATTTAAAGGTTTCAGGATTTAAAACGTGATCTACAAGCAGTTATTGCTACTAGAGCTAATATTAACATTGCACAAATTGAGAATTATGGAGGTGAAACATTCTTGTCCGAAGAATTAGCCATAACTATTTTACAAGACACTAAACTAGCTTTTCAACGATGTGCGTTATTATCTCGACCTGAAGAACGCGCGCAAAACGCCACACAAATTCTGGACAGACTTCTAAATTGTTTGTTGTCTGAACATGTTGATTATTCTTTGGATTTAGGTTTGCAAGCAATACCTGTTGTTGAAGGTAGCAGAAATCTACCAGAGTTGTATTTCTTTACTGTTGTTCATCAAACCAACAACATAACGCATTTATTGGAAAAACAAGTTACTGATATTGTTGTTCCATTAGTAATGTAAGTATTACAAAAAAAAACTAAACATTTTTAACTTACATTTCATTTGTTTTGGCTAGTAACACACCACGTTATAATGATTGCATGCAAAAAAAGAAATTTGTATTGGAAGATATTGAACGTAAAGTAAACAACGGTATGGATCGATCGTTAAACGCTATTTTAACTTGGGTTAAGTTATATTTACAACTTGAACAAAAGAAAACTGATTACAAACCCGACACGGAAGATTTTACAACCATGACTTCTCCTGTAATAATCTCATAATATTTTTGCGCACGGAATGTTTACTTGATTTTTGTTGTAGCCGTGTAAAGTTGTCGTCCAATACATTAATAGGATGATACAAGAAATTAAAGCCAATCTTGATGGAAATAATGTCAACGCTGTTCTACAAGAGTTAGGAATACGTCTACATCGTACTATTTATGATCATATGCTTCAATTTCAGTACAATACTGCTGGTGCGTCATTTATTATTAACCTAAAACTTTAACTTTGTTTCCATGTATACATTTGTGAGGTTAGGATTTTTAAATGTTTGTTTTACAGGAGCAATGGTTGCAATTTGTGATTTAAATGAATACCGTTCTTGTGCAAAACCGTTAGGATCAATGGTAACAAAATTATTTGAAACTTTGCACGCATTGTGTAATTTGTTGCTTGTTAAACCGGAGAATTTACAACAAATCTGTTCGGAAGATTCACTGGTAAGTCATGACGGATTTGGTTTTAATGAGATGTTAACTTTTGTTTTTTGTGAATAGGTCGATTTGGATCGTTCAGTCGTACACAATTTCATCCAATTGCGAAGCGACTACAAGAGCCAGAAGCAAACAATACTAAAAATTTAAGAAACGACTTTATTTGCCATTGTGAACGGTAACTGATAAAAAGTTAAAAAATAGACAAGAGTATTTTTTACATAGTCTTACAGTCGCTCCTAATTTATTATGATATTTTTTATAGCTATACATTATATTCAAAATAATTCAAGTTCAAGTCCAGATATAGTTTATTCCCTCATTTTGTCCTCTTGACCTCACCCTAAGGAGTACTAGAGTGCTTTCTGCCGCTGAGTACTGTTTCGCGTCCTACATTCGACATCTCTTTATTCATTTTATAAGATATAATCAATAACACTCATTATAACAAACACTGGTAGGCGTTGCAATTATTTCACATTAAAATTACATCTTAGTGTTTAAAGTATAAAGCAAACCGGAAGTAATTTACGCAGCGAACGCACAGGAAACGACAATAAAACTTATTTGTAAATGTTTCAAATAAAAAATTATTTCTATAAAAAAAGAAAAACAATAAAATAAGAAAATAGTGTCGAGCAACTCACTATTTGAGATGTCAGATCATGATGCTTTGATGAATACATGTGATTAATATTAAGTTATGTAGACACAAAACGTCCATACAGAAACGAGCTACCTGCGCCAGCAATTGTTTTAAAAAAATAACAAATGGCATTACAATAAGTCTAGTTACAAATAATACAAAGAAGTGTATGTCAATAGGATATCATAGTTTGGTAAAAATTAATTTTGAAAATCGCTAGGTTATTGTTGGTATGGTTGCATCTCAATAGCTGAGTGCTATCAACGCATTCGGTATCTATTGACTTCATGCACATCGCCGAGTTCGCCTTTGAAATCAATTTCGATAACAAAGTCTAAGTCGCGATTGTTGCGTGGATTCGGGCGCATTTCAAATGTTCCGTAAACTTCTTCATTCTTCTTAACAGTCATGTAGTCCTCAAAATAAAAGACTGTTTGCTTCCAATGTGTATAGGCCGCTTCGGGAGCTGTGCTGAATCCAACGCGTTTGTGACACTTGGTGAACTCCACGTTGAAGAAGGTGACTAGCGCTTGCACATAGTCGTTCCGCCTAACTTGCAATTGAAACGGTGATGAAAACTCTAAATCACTTTTTTGCACATTGTACAAGTCAACTTCTTTGACCAAACATGCATTTGTAACAACTTGTTTTGGATCCACTACATCTACTAAAGGCTCACTGATGGCAACTTTACGGATTGAACTCATATCAAAACCATAAACATCATCCCACCAGTTGATTTTCTCATCCTTATACTGACGATCCTCAATGGCAGTAATAAAAAGTGAGCAGCGATCTGGGAAGAGAAGACCTTCTGGTGCAAGCCACTTATCCCTAGCAAACAAAACAGTGTCCAACATGCTTTCATAAAATAAACAATAACCCATCCATTCTGATATTATAATATCAACCTTTTCAATACCATCAGGTAAAGTGATTTCTTCAACTTTTCCTTTGATAATAGAAATGATGTGATCTAATTTGTTGGCTTCTACAATCTTTTTAGCATAATCCACAATGTTGGAACATTCCACAGCCAGAACTTTTTTGGCGCCAGCTTTGGCAGCAAACATACTCAAAATGCCTGTACCACAACCAATATCCATCACAATTTTACCAGCAAATAAGTGCTTATTGTGATACATTGAATTTCGGTATGAAAGCGTCCGTACTTCGTCTTTTAACATCTCCTCGTGGATGCCGAAATGTGCGTACGAATCGAAGTAATAATCTCTTGAAGTCATTTCGTCCGCGGGAACATCACCCTTTACAGTCGGTTCGGTGTTGTTCGTGATGACGGGGGTCGTCTCCATTTTCTCCATTGTAGTTTTTTTTTATTAAGATTAATATGCAAAACTTGTCCTGAAAGACCAATAACGCTATTTAATTTGACGTACTTTGAGTTTAACTCAAATTATCAACTGCGCACAATGCATTTCAACATGAAATGCAACATTGACGTTCGCATTAGCCGGCATTTTCTTGTACACACGAGTCGAAATAAAGCACGTGTGTTTTTGCAAATTTTAATGTCGCTCACAATAAAGAACGATCTTAAAGTGTTCGGGGACGGTTGAACGTAACCGATTAGAAAGAATCATATGCTGTTAATTATCGTACTCACCTTTGTAGGGAAAATCGAACGTTTACTACTTGAATAGCTTCGAATTTTGTGGCGCCGAACTCGTTACCCGGGAACAGAAAATGCTTGAGGATTTTATACGGCGGAACGACGAACGGCCAAAGATGCTTGGTTCGACAAACAGTGTTGCCACACGATTGCTAACAGCATGTTTAGGACTAAATGTAACTAGATTTTACTCAATATCACTAACTTTTAAAACTAACATAATGCTAACATACAATGTTAATTTAAGTATACATTTATTTGTTTAATAATTAATGATACAATACTTTAATTAAACAAAAACATGACAACTTTTGACATGTAAAATAAACTTTCCATCAAGTTTACTAAACGGTTTTGAACTAGGTTCAAAATATTAAGACTTAATTCGTAAACTATCCGTTAGATGTCGTTTTATGTAAAATTTATATGGAAAATTGTCGCATTCACTTCATTTACGAGCACTTTACGAGTCTGTGCTAACATCGTTTATTTACGTCTGAATAGTTATCAGAATGTTGTGTTTTATAGAACAATTCAGTTCGACACGAGTAACAACACTTATATTACGGTTTATAGTTTAATTAATCGTTTCTATAACATAAGTGCGCATTCCATAGATTCGCAGTCACTTGGATTAACCAGGATGTGGTTTTAATCTTGTGACGCATTTCACAATAGTCGCTGTTAAAATGAGTGTATAATACATCAATTAAACATAAATAAAGATTGGATAATAAGACTTATTGGCGTGAAATGTGAAATGGCTGAAGACTGCACGGTGGTGCGTTTCTCCGGAGAGCCGTCTTCGGTTCGAATTGAAACATTAAAAACTAATGAAGTTCCCTACAAAATTCCGGAAGGTCTTCAATTTGGATCTTTTTATACATTCTGCATTGTTTTATCAATTCTAACTTATGTGATTGATATTGGTTTGGCCATAATTTTATTGTACTACTACATGGCAAATGGATATGGTTCATATTTTGCAGTCACCTTGACTTTTATCTTGCTCCCAGCCTTGTTTATGACTGCCTTTAATTTACGCTGGTAACTTCTAAAAATAGAGGTGATTTGCATCTGGAACTAATTAGTTTAATTTGTATGCCTAGGTATATTGTAGATCATGATGATCAACAATTCCTGGGGAGGACATCAACATGCCAATGGATAATAAGAATTATATTTTTGCTATTACAAATTTCACCTTTACTAAGATATTTTGATACTTTATATTATGGAATTAAAAGTGTTGTTAGTAGGAATAATGGACAAGACCAGATGCAGGCAAACTATTATCGTAGAATGTTGGATGAAGATAGTAATGGTGCTTTATTGAGATTGTTTCATTGTTTTTTACATGCTGGACCTCAATGTGTTATACAGTTAATTATTTTGGTTAGGCATTTATCACAAGAAGAACATTCACATATTGAAACAGGTTAGTTTGTGATAATAAAATTTTGTAGTTTTTGTTTTATAGGTTATGTTATGTTGCAGAAATGGCAGTATTACAATCGTGGACAGTATTAGCTGGTGTTATATCTATTGCTTGGTCATTAACTTCATATCACAGATCAATAAGATTTGCAAGAGATGATAAGGACAAAGTTTCTTGGGAAGGCATATTGGTAGCATTCATTTGGCATTTAATGAGTGTGGTTTCCAGAGTATTAGCATTAAGCCTGCTTGCTGTTATCTACCCATCTTGGATGGGATTTATGTGTATTTTACATTGGCTTGTAATGTCACTTTGGTTGTCATTTGAACATCTAACAGCATCTTGTGTAAACAAATGTGAAGAATTGTTTCTTTCCTGTGCCTTAGGTTTAGCTTATGTACTTGCGTTTATAAGTCCTCGAGACGGCCCAACTCGTTATGTTTATTTGGCTTATTACCTTGTGTGTTTTATGGAAAATACAGGCGCGTTAGTTGTTTGGTAAGTTCTATATTTACACGTAAAACGTAAACAAAGTAATAAAAAAAACATTAATTGTTTCAGGTGTGTCACCAATAACTCCCTAACAAATCTAACGCTGTATTATGGTGCGCCCATTACACAATTAATCACGTTTATATTAGCTGTTACATTCCTTTTACTTTACTATAGGTATTGCCATCCTTCATCACCAAAAGGTATTTTTATAACCTGCACAAACAGTAAGTCTGGTTTGAGCAAATCTTACAACTTAAGATCATATTCATGATCTTTAACTAGTCTATAAACCTTTGGATTAATTTAATTACAAATTAATTCAAAGGTTTATAGATGCTAAATCCGTCTTCTAATCCTAAATCGACGCACATGCAGAGCATGTAGAATTTAATCTTTCCGCACGAAGAATTTGACGAATTGAATTCACATTTCTAAATTCACAAGTCTAAAATGTGACAGAATCTAAACCTAACTTGAAAACGCAAAATTTGCCAACAACTAAGGTTAAAATTAAATATTAAGTAATACAAAGTTTATTGCAATGACTTGTCCAAAGAGATTTTGATACGAATCTAGTGAGCTAGCAATGTAAATATTTATGAAATTGCCTGAAAAAAAACTGGTACAGTATTAATAACGAAATTTGTGATAGCAAACAATTTGCTGCTGTGCATTCATGTACCTTGAATCGCTCTACATAGTGCACTTATTATGTGAAATATTAGCCTGTAAAGGATTTCTTGTTGTGGAAACACGGCGGAAACATGTATGAGAAATAATTGGCCTTTAAAGTACCTCTAAGTCTGATTGTAAATCGATCGTTGTTGTGTCAAGCTGATTACGCGAATTTTACGATTCTAGATCTAGGATTGATTATGTATGAGAAGCTTTATAAATGTTGACATTCGAAAATTTATATGATAATACAGGTGTTAAGATGTGATGTAGCTTTGTACTTAATATTTTTAATTTGTAAGGTTATGTTTTTGTTAGTTACCATTATGCTTAAAAGCGAGTTGAATAAATTGTTAGAAATATGTATATGACATTAAAATGGGAACAAATTTTTTATGTGGTTACTTGATTTTAAATATATATTTAAGAGTATGTATCTGTTGCGTTTAAATTTAGTGTTTTGTAATGTAGACATAATAAAAGAAAGAAATTTCAGAGTTACAGGCATAACCTACTTTGTTTTATTATATATTTTGTACATAACCTTACTTTTGATGCGTCATTTTTGTGACGCATGTACTTAGAATGTTTCATATATCAAGAACACCGATAACCAAAGCAGTTCAGTACGTTGTACGACAAAATGTTAAAACTGTTTCTGTGTTACCAAAACCCATCACCGTTTATCCCAACCCCGGTCAGATACTACCCAATAAAGTAAATTGGACCTGCCAGAAAAGCAACATGGTGTCCCAAATCGGTCAACTCTCCCAGGTCCGGTTCCTCGGGCATCACGACTGGGAAAGGCCGGATTTCGACGATTACCGTCGTAGAGGAGTGATGTGTCCAAATGTTAACTCCCGCGACTCTGAAGATGCTCGAAATAACTTCACCTACTTGATCGTACTCGCCGGAAGTCTCGGTGCTGCCTATAGCGCCAAAGCTATTGTAACTCACTATGTATCATTCATGTCCGCCAGTGCTGAAGTCCTGGCACTGGCCCAAATCGAAATAAAACTTTCGGATATCCCCGAAGGGAAACACGTTACGTTCAAGTGGCGCGGCAAACCGCTTTTCATCTGGCATCGTACACCCCAATCTATTAAAGAAGTACGCTCTGTTCCAATGAGTGCCTTACGAGATCCCCAAAAGGACGAAGATAGAGTACAAAAGGACGAATGGCTAGTGATCATTGGCGTTTGTACACATTTAGGGTGCGTGCCTATTGCGAACGCGGGCGACTTTGGTGGTTATTATTGCCCTTGTCATGGATCACATTTTGACGCCTCGGGGCGAATTCGGAAAGGCCCGGCACCGACTAATTTAGTAGTGCCGTCATACAGTTTTCCATCAGCGGATTCATTGGTAGTTGGATGAAATGATGCATGGAAAGCAGAAAATAATAATCCTATAATGTAACAAACTAATCAACAGGAATATTTAATCTGTAATGATTTTGTAAAATGTGATGAGATTAAACCATGTCTGATTCTTTCGTAGTTGTGTCTGCGTGCATATTATCGTCGGGATTATTACTCATGTTTTCGTTAGAGTTAATCTCTTGGGACGGCAGTGGAGGCTGCTCATTCGTAGTGGTGGTCAAACTTAAATCCAATTTACTGTAGAGTTTGTTTAACTAAAAAAAATAAATTTAAATTAACTCGTGCAAACAAATGTGCAGATTGGAAAGCCAATTTTAATTTAATTTAAAGCAACTGCTACGTTTTTTGGTGTTTATCCAATTTGTAATGCGGTTTGTTGCTACTAAAACGTCAATTGGTTCTATAGAAATTGAGGTTAAAGATACCGCAACATAACAAATTAGGTTATGTTTCTGACGTCACGTAATGAAGCAGCAAATAAAATAATTAATCAATAAAGTCACCTCTTCTGTTTTATGTCCATTTGGTAAACTTTTGTAGCGTTCTAGAAGTTCAATAGCCTGCTCAGAATGTTCCATTTGATAATGACACAAACAAGCATTAAGCACAATGTAAGTATCATCTGGTTTCATCGCGAGAGCTTGTGCGAAAGCTCTCACAGCATTTTCGCCGTCGTTTAATTCCAATAGGGCACCTAACAAAGAAAACAATGGCACTTAGTTAATCAGGTGGTTTTCGACAAACAAACAAATTTGCTTTAAATCTAAAATAGAACATACGGAAATACATAGACTAAACATTTACATTTCAGATTTAATATGTGTCTGTTGTTGGACACTAATATTACAACTGACATCAAACGAAGTATTGTTGTAACCTATTTGTACTACATAGCATTAACAACTGGAATATTAATCGATAAATTCCGTTCCCGGGATGAGTATTTCAATTAAGACCTGCGTTACGTCGGAAGTCCATTTTATTAAAAACAATGGTGTGTATAGAATGTTGAATAATCAATTTATTATGAAATAACAGTGCTAGTTGTTAGTGTGGTTTGGAATTGATAATACAATTTATATGCATTTACAATTTCAGTTATGGCTTTAAACAAAAAATCATAAAAAATCTAAAAAAGCATGGATTTGTCAGTCCGTAGATTTATCTGATAACTTTTGACAGTGATCAATACGAGTTTGTCTAATCCTAACCTCAAAGAGTGAACGAAATGAAGCGAACTTTGACTTTAAACCTTACCATAAATATTTAACCAAAACTTCTTGAACTCGTAACTAATCTTAGTATTAAATATCTTAGAGCCTCGAAAATTCTGCAAACTTAATTCTTTCAAAGATTAAACAAAAATATAGGAACTTAATCCTACACTAGTGTAATGCGCGTAACTAAACACCGCCATCATTAATCTTTCGAGTTTTATAATTTACTTACAGCCAAGAAGCATAAACGTGTGCCCTAAATCCGGACGAATGTTTACCGCCGCGCAGATAAAGTTGAATGCTGAGGCAGCTTGGCCCGTGTGCAAATTAACCAGCCCCAAGTTAATTAGAACTTTCCAGTTGAGCGGCGAGTGCCAGAGCGACCTCTTCAAACAGGTGACTGCCTGAAATTGTTATTGACGCATTTCCTCTAATTATTTCTGAAGCTTTGTTGACATAAATAGAATCTCTCAAAAATATTTACCGCCACGTATTTTTGCTTCGCATAGAAACACATGCCGATGTTATTCCATAATGCTACCGAATTGGGTTCTGTTTGCACAGCTATCTTGTATTTCGAGAGTGCCACGTCGTGTTCTTCGTGATTCTGAAAGTGAAAGCATTGAAAATTACTTTGTTGAGTAATCGAACATGACACGTGCGTTTGCGAAGAAAATCTTATCAATGAACAGTTGTCGGAAGTTGGAAGCTCAAGGAATCAAATAAGATGATAAATGCTTTTACAATTGATTTTATATTTATGAATGAACCTAAAGCTTTTTAGACAACTAAAACCCAATAAGTTTTTCATTTTATTTTTATTTTGACTTACTATCAATGCTTATAAAGATAAAATTAATGAGCAGTGAGAACAAAACGTATTATGTATTCTAGTTAACGAAGCTACTTTGCAATTAACCACAAAATGATGGCTTAATTTATAGCTTCACTTGTGTGAATTTGTAATCAACGATACATACTTGTGTAATGCATCCGACGCCCAACAGTGCTTTGTGGTTTGTTGAATCCAATGCAAGAGCAGAACTCAATCTCTCAAATGCGTGTTGAGCTTCCCCGACTCTCAAATATAGAATGCCGGATTTGGTTAACATGTTGGCACTGTCCGGGCAGGACCTGTGATTTTGTTGGTTGAGCATTCAATTCGGAAATTTAATGTACGAGTGCGGTTAAATATAAAGTGCTTTTAAACAAATTACAATATCACTCGTACTTACTCAACGCCCTTGTTGCACGTAGCAACAGCTGTTTGCCATTCGGCTTCTTTCGATAAGATTTTAATTAAAAGATTATACGACGCTTCTTGCTTGCCCAAATTTACTGCTTTTTCCAAATTCTCTTTGGCGTGTTCAATGTCTTTTAATTGTATACATGATTCGCCTACGAAAAATATTTAAAATTATGTCAACATTATCTAATTTTTTATTAAAATTTACGAACCGATATTGTGATAAATTTCCCAATCAGGTTTTTGAGTTGCATTTTCTGCTTGTCGATAAGCCTCCAAAGCGAGTCGGAAACGTTTTAATTGAAAACTAAAAAAATGTATAAATAAAATAAAAATTTAACAAATTAGAAAAACCAGAATTCAATAAAGTTCGTTTTCCTTAAAGCACGTTTACTTACAGACATTTACCAATCTCTTTAAGGTTATCCACATTTTCCGGATTTACTTTGTGACATTGTTGGAAAGTTTCTAAAGATTCTTGTAGACAACCTTCTTCACGTAAGATTATTCCCTATAAAAATAACAAAATAAATAACAAACTCTTTATAAAAAAACGCCTACTCTATTTTAAAGTTTTCAACCACAAATAAACAACATTTGTTTTTGTTGTGTTAGTTTGATGAAATCAAGGCAGCCATGTTTTCAAACAATATATTCAATTGGTTTAGAATTAGTTATCATGGACTTTCTATTCAACTCAACATAATTTTGTGGTACATAATTAAATTAGTCTTCAAACCGCTAAAGTTTAATACACTGTGTTAATAGCAAGCTTTAATCATATTCCACAATTTAACCGCCGGTGTTCGATAAAATGTAAACAAAGTTCAATTCAATTATGAAATCAAATCATACTGAAAACGTAAAGTTAGGTAAATATTAAAACTTTCCTTGTTAAACAAAGTTTACTATTTAAACTCTAGAATAACTAGAGTATTAAAATTCCACAAGTGTATCTGTGAAATTCGTTTAGAGACCTAATCTGCCAGTCGAAAATATTGAAGAATCAAAGTATTACTTACTTTTTTATACAAAGCAAACTCATTCTTGCCCTGGCTTTGCTCAATTTCGTCGTTTATGAGCGTTCGACATGGTCCAATTTCGCCTCTAATATGATACAAGTGGATCAGCCAATTCAACTTCTCCATCGGATTAGGTTCCGGTGTATACATTTCCCCGTGCGAATCTGGAATTCAAGAGCAATTAAGACGCTCCATTCCCCAATCGGATCAGATTCATTCGTTTACAGTCGGACAGTTAACAAACAATCAGACGGCTAATGAAGAACATCAACTTGGTGAAAAAATTAAAACTGTGATTACTTGAGCTTTTCACCCTTGACTGGGTGCCATTTAGAAGCAGCGTACTCATTATTCTTGTAGTATGACAAATAACTGGCACGATCTGGTACTAAGGCACGATAACGGCGGAAATTTGCAGCAAAAAACAAAAAAACACGCTTTATTTTATTACGTATTTTATTTCAGTTTAATGTGCTGTGTATTGCGCTGGTGACCAACTGGACAATTCCGCAGTGGAATTTTCCTGTTCATTGTTTGTATTGTCTTTCTGGTGCGTTGTTATGGCAATGGACGCTCATTGTACAACGATAAGTAGATCATATAATATGGTAAAGTGTATAGGAAACTACACACTTGGGGAATGTTTGGAAGAAGAATTATACTCAATGGAGATTATTATTTTATGTTTTTGCTGTTTGGTGTAGGGTGGAAGTAATATTTTATTGATATAGTCATTTTCTTTTTATTTCGTGCGGCTGGGCATGTGTTTTTTATTAGGTGTTGGTATATGTGTGAAGTTTTCGGATATCATTTTGGGATTTAGAGACTTTTATCAATAGGAAATGTATTGCCATGACAACTTTCCAGAACAAATAATGTTTAGGTGAATGAACACGAGTTTCCGTCAAGCACCATGGGTCTAACTCCCCGAAATCGAGGAAATGTCTTTTTGTAATAGGAAGTTCAATCAAAAATAATCAAAACATACAAATTACCAAATATACTGATTTGAAACATGTAAATAGTATATAATCAAACATTTGAATAAAACTACTGCACTACTAAAACAAGACAAAATTTAAATTAGTTTCTACGTTGAATTGGAAATGAGTATGGCAAGTAATTACGCAAAAGCTCTTGTTTATATGAAGACAAATGAATTCCAAATTCAAGTACTGTGTCGACGTGTTCTCGATGGTTGGTTGGCATTCACACGTATTCGGAATTGTATTGTTGAAATGTGCGATGTGAATTTTTATTACCTCTGCGATCTGCCGACCTAAAAGCATATAAACGATTTGGAGGCAGAGGGGAAGAAATAAAAGCAAATAACCTTTGTGCGTTCGTTTGCACGTGCGAAATGTTAAATAAAGTACGAATCGAAATAATTTTATTTCTCTTCTGAACAAAAGAAACCGAACGTTTGGACATTCCTGCACACATCCTAAAACGCTGAAACATTGGATTTAAAACCTTAATTTTCAATTGTGCAAAGAGAATAAAAGACACGTAAATGTCACTAAGTGATACTAAGCTCCGAGAGAATTTTGTCTTATACAATTTGATACGTTCCATTTTATCTCATTTAATATTACTGGGAGCTTTTGCAAAAATATGCAAATTCATGCATTATGTAGCTATTTATAAGCGTTTGTTTGTTTTCAAAAGCTAAAAAACATATTTTATTGCTGACACATTTAAAAGCTTCCTTTGCTTGCAAAATAAGGCCTGGCAGCGACAGCTTATACAGATGCCGTCGCGCCGCGCCTAAAACCTGTTTGAATATGCCGCATCGGAGGACTGGTCTCAGAGCCACCGACCTTGCCTGTACAAAGGCCAAAAAAGAAATGACAAGTGCGCGCGGCAGCGCCAGCTTAGATAGACACTGCTGCGCCGCGCCCAAAACCTGTTTGAGTGTGCTGCGTCGGCGGACTAGTCCAAGAGCCACCGAACTTGCCTGCACGAAGGCCAAGGGAGAAATGACAAGTGCGCGCGGAGGCGCCAGCTTATGTAGACACTGCTGCGCCGCGCCCAAAACCCGTTTGAGTGTGCTGGCGCTTCCGCGCGCACTTGTCATTTCTCCCTTGGCCTTCGTGCAGGGCAGTTGGCTGGCTCCCGGACCCGGCCGCCGACGCAGCACCCTCTATCCGGATGTGGCGGCGGCCCAGCAGTGCCTATATCAGCTGCCGCTCCCGGGCGTTCCGGTCTTTTCTCCCTTGGCCTTCGTACAGGCAAGTTTGGTGGCTCTCGGACCAGTCCGCCGACGCAGCACACTCAAACCGGTTTTGGGCGCGGCGCAGCAGTGCATTTAAGCTGGCGCTGCCGCGCGCACTTGTCATTTCTCCCTTGGCCTTCGTACAGGCAAGTTTGGTGGCTCTCGGACCAGTCCGCCGACGCAGCACATTCAAACCGGTTTTGTGCGCGGCGCAGCAGTGTATATAAGCTGGCGCTGCCGCGCGCACTTGTCATTTCTCCCTTGGCCTTNTCGGTGGCTCTCGGACTAGTCCGCCGACGCAGCACACTCAAACCGGTTTTGGGCGCGGCGCAGCAGTGTCTATATAAGCTGGCGCTTCCGCGCGCACTTGTCATTTCTCCCTTGGCCTTCGTACAGGCAAGTTCGGTGGCTCTCGAACCAGTCCGCCGACGCAGCACACTCAGCGCCAGCTTATATAGACATTGTCGCGCCGCGCCTAATACCTGTTTGAGTATGCCGCGTCGGCGGACTGGTCCGAAGGTCTCCTAACTTGCAGGTACAAAGGCAAAAAAAGAGAAAACGAGTTAAATCTTCATGAAAAAATTAGAGTTTAATTAAATTTAAGTTTTCAAAACTCTTTGATATTAACATATAATTACACAACCTACATATTTCCTCTAATATTCTGTGCTTTATTAAATTGTGATTAAATCATACTTTGCTTTATGATATACAATTAAATTTAATTTAACTTGGCTCAAATATCAGCTAAGAAATATTAGAGTTTATTGAGTTGACAATAAGCATTAATTACAAAGAACCTCAGCACCGAAAGAAGAGAAGCAACGGAGTTGAATTGTGAACACAGTGACAACAAAATTGAAATAAATTGCATCTGCTTCTATTCCCTCCTACACACCCCTTTAACTTTTCATATCCACATATAGAACTGTTATTGACAATTTCAAGGAATTCAACAATTTCAACTACAACTCGAGTAAAAAATGTAATACATGGGGTGTGGCATGATGGACTGTCGTTTTAACGATAACTTGTTTGGTATGTAAATACAAATATGTAGAAAACAGCTACAACCGGGGACATCAAACAAGTTTTGACAAGTGCGGCCATCATACTCGTTCTTTTACTTAAAGGTTTTGTACTAGACGGTGATAAATTTATCGTTTTCATGTTGATTATAAAGCTCACCCCCAACCACGAGTAACTCGTGAAAATAAGTGAAAAACATGTCCGGGCTGTTTGCATTGTCAATCAATGCAAGGAAATTCAACAATTCAACTCGATATTAACAATGAACGACGCATACAATTTGTCATTTTCCAGTAATACCATTGTGTCGAAAGATACTTGAGAAAATCGGTGTACAAAGAATTTCTAGGTATTTAAAGAATTCGCAGCGTTGTAGAAAAATTGTTTCCGTCAGCACATCCAAGTTGGCGGTACGGTTATCGATTATGCAGATTGGCATTTCTTCGTCGTGGAAAATGTCGGGCCTAATTCAAATGATAATTTTAACAAGTTTGTTATTGACGTGGAGCAACTTTAATAACACCTTAGCATCACTGCTCAGCGATGATGGAAACCACGATGAATGTATTCTCAAAGATGACGATATGTGGGAAGTCCACGCTTGGTATTTTGCTGAAGCCGCATCGGTGACAATCAAAATTTTAACATCACCGCACTCTAATAGTCATCTCAAAGACTATGTGGACAAATTTCTTAAATTGATCTATTCACGGGACACCATTCAACGCACAGTACGCATTGATGTTTACAATATAAGCAGGACCAGAGCAGCAAGAAGCATTCAAGGTAATATTAAACAGAGTAAAAGGGTAATTGTGTTATTTCTATCACATTATGCAAGGAATTTTGTTATTAAAAGCGTTGTTTTTGTGAACTTACTGTTTTCCAGTTTGAATTGTTTCTGCTGACGACGATCCTAGAGCCAGCAAATTTAAATTTGCCTGGTTTAATATTCGCTTTGAAAAATTCCTAATTTTACTCTTTTTCAATCGAACGTGTTCCAGACTAATAATACTTTTTTATATTGCCAATGCGAGCCACTAAAAAGCACAAAAAATTGTTGGCGCTTTGCCACACGATCTGTTGTTCTGCAATTGTACAAATATGTTATTGACAAGGAACACACCACAGCTTTCAATTAATTTGATTTTATGAACCGTTCGTAAATTTAATTAAATAAATTTTGTTTGTAGTAATCGGCGACTTTGGAACCTTAGAACGCTTGCCTGTGCTGCCAAATGAGTTACGTACAGAACTAAACCGTGCTCGTTCATTTTCCGGCGATCAAGAAGAAGCTTACGTCATAATAGTCTGGAATGAATTGATTCTTAAGCATTACCTCAAATCCCAACCCACACAAATCATCAAAAACACAAGAGCAACTTACTTAATATTATTCTTAGAACATTACCCTAATTCTTGTAAAAGTGCCCACGAGTTTGGTCAAATCCTACCGATGATTTGGCATGATTTCAAAGTATTTAACATGATATCCTTGGCCCCTTGCAGTTGTCAACCTCAAATTGTTTACAAATACGACCCGTTTTTCTTTGATAATGACACCAACACTTGGGGATTGGTAAAAACACGAACACTAGCCGAAGCACGAGCTAATCCATTCCGTGTTGTAAACACCCTCCGTTCTTTTAAAGGAGCAACACTCAATGTAACGCTGTTTGAACGCACCCCAAGTGCGGTGAGAAATTTACCCGACACAATGAAACACTACGACTGTATGCACACAGACCTAGTGGCTGGTTTTAGTGGGTTTGACGGTTGCGTGCTTGGAAATCTCGCCTACTATTTAAATTTCGGCGTGAACATCGTCGCATCCAACGACTACGGTTATCAGCTGCCAAATGGTTCCTACATCGGGAGTCTCGCCGAGGTCGTTTATAAAAGAGCTGACTTTTCAGCCAACAGCCGTTTCGTTCAAGAGCTGGATATGCGTAACATCGAATTCACAACGCCTGTAAGCAACGATGTGGCGTGCTTCATCGTCCCAAAGCCGAAGCGGATGCCGCAGTGGGTGATGATATTCAGATGTTTCAAAATCGATACCTGGCTAGTTATTTTTCTCATGATGGCAATCCTAGCGTTGTGCTTGAACATCGGTTGGCGAGTCAATTTCCAAGATAGGATACGCCACGTGTCATACATTTACGATCTAATCGACGTGTTTGGCATTTCACTTAGCGTCTCAGTCCCCATTCCCACTTCAGTCTATCACCAACGAGTCATACTCGCATCTTGTATGATCTTTAATGTTATAGTCGCTGGTATTTTCCAAGGCTCCTTATTCAAATCCTTCTCCCAAATCTCTTACTATCCACACATTAACACGCTTCAGCAGTTGTACGATTCTGGATTAAAGATTTCAACCAGCGTGAGTATCTTCAACGATGGACAGTCAGACATTTTGAACAAATTGAAGTCCAGACGCATTTATTTGTCCGAGAAAGCAATAAATAGAGCCGCGTATCGCAGAGACATTGTGGCCGTGGAGCGACGGGTTGACGCGAATTTCTTGATACAGACGAAATTCGTTTCAGATCAAGGCGTTCCGCTGTTGCACATTGTCCCGGAATGTCCCACGTCGTATTTTCTTGCTTATGCCGTACAAAAAAACTCACCCTATTTGCCTCGCTTCAATGCACTGCTTACGAGATTCATGGAGAGTGGGCTGATAAACAAATGGTACGGAGATATTTTGTATGGCTTTATAATGAGGAAAAAGATACACACAAAGACCCAACAGCAGATTCAAAAGGCATTTAACATGGAAGATGTACAAACTGCATTTTATTTATTAGGGTTAGGCATTTCATTAGCGTTCAGTATTTTTGTTCTTGAAGTGGTTTATGTAAACATTAAAAATTGGTTATCCCAACGAGGCTTTAAACGAGTCATTCTAAAAGTGAAACAAATTTTAAGAATCAAGACTTAGTTTTTTGTTTTTTTGCTTATAAGTAAACAAAAACATTCATTTTATGATAACTGGTACAAGCTAGTGTGGAGGCGCCGCAACTGCAACTGATTTTTACATTAAAGACAAATTAGTTTTACTAATACAATTTATGAATTTATTTCTCCTATTTTCAATTTTCAATGTTAACTATAATATTTCATTAAAAGTTTAAATAATTAAAATTAACCATTATTTATTCAAGTGTTTAATATGAGAAATGTGTGTTCAAATGTATTTGCATTTAATGAATTCAATTAAATTTTGTTTCAAATATTGTTAACCTCAGCTGATTTTTAATATGTGGTTTGAAATATTAGTTCAACATGGATTGATTTTGGTTTAGTGTTTTGTTTATAAACGTTACAAAACAAATTAAATTGGTCAATATTGCCATGATTGACAAACAATTTTTTGTTTTTGTTTGTTTTACAAGCATTTCTATTGTTTCTTAAATTCAAAATAATGATGTGTTTTTCTTATTTTGATATTCTTCTTATTTTCCGCTTTCAATCATTACCATTACCATCACCAGTGTACCAGTATAATGATCTCAATTATTTGTTATAAGTGGCATTTTCTAAAAAAAACTTACTATCCAAAGGCAACGCAACATACCGTAAAACTTAAAGAAATTGTATACTTACGATTTTAGTTACACATCTCCAAGATTCCTAGTTCCAACAATTGCAATTCTTCTGTTACAGTAGGTACGTAATAATTCTCGTCACAAACAATTTTATTCTTAAAAACATTTATTATTTTCTTTGAAAAGCAGATCACTATTACACTTATAATATTTTCCGGTGATTTAAAAATTATATATATTTTTCTTCAAGGAATTACTAGTAACAAATGTAAAAGTAGCGACTCAACTGCAACACATAATAAAAATCACAAGTACTTTGGTCACAAGCAAGCATTGTTTTTCATTTGTTTTTAAACTCGCATTCTCTAAAACGCTACGGCATTGTTTACCAAAGCCATAGCCAACTTTTGTTTTAAAATACAATTACACACTTTTTGCATTCTTTGAAGACACGCTGGCGTCACAAGACAAATTCTTTTACAAATAATACTTGAACACAATAACCTAGTCATTGAATAGACACTAAAAGCGACAAAGCGTAAAGGTGTAAATTTAAAAGAACAAAGTGCAAAGTGTAAGGTGATAAGTAAAACAAAAAACAATAAAATGTGCAACGCGTAATATATAAAGAAATGAGTTAAGAAGTATTTTCCATTGTTGGAGAAAAATCCGACATACGGAAGTGTATCGTCAATAATGACATTCTCTAGATTTTATCCAGGATATTACATTGGTTTCACATACCTGTACATATGTCAAGTTCCTTTAAAATATTCACAGAAATCATTTCGATGTGAGGGTTTATCAAATTCCAGTAAATTCCTGAGGACGCTGACGTGTTTTTGGAATTGCACTAAAGGTATGTATTTAACATGAAACAAATAAACTAAAAAACAAATTACAGAATAAAAAATTTTAGTTAACAAAAAATTAAAATATTAATTCCTGCTTTAATTAAAATGTTCCAGAACGTTTAATTAAAAACTATGTTTACACAAACAATTAATTATATATTATATACTTTATTCCACTTTATTCTTTATAAATAAAAACAGTTATATACACAGATAATACAGATTTCATTTGAGTAATACGTTAGCGATCCTTGGATGTTTTTTTAATAATTATAATAAATTCTTATAATAATTTGATTAACAGTCTTTTGGAATTATTCGAGTGACACCATAAAATAACATTTATACAGTGCGTTAATTAATTTCAGAAATTGTTTTATACATTCATAACAATTGCGTAAACTTATCTTTTGCACATCTTTCGTGTTTTATTTTTAGTTTGGACCACAGATTGTAATAACTATATTTTAAAGGTTTTAAGGTTAGCTAATCAATTATTGATAAAATTTATATACATTAATTGTTTTAACTTAACTTTTGATAATTAATTATAACATGTTTTAATGTTAATACATTGGCAAACAATTCTAGATTAATGTAGACAGCATTATAATTAATAATTAATGTTTAGTATTCATAATTAATCATCATATTAAAACATAATTAAAATTCACCATTGATTACGTAACATGTTATACAAATTTTTAAAAAATAATTTTTAAATCTAATTTCATTTGGTTTTTCATTGTTAGTTTTATCAATTTTTTTTTTATTTAACGATCTTTTTTTTTGTTTTATTCTGTGTATATATTTTCCACAGTTACAAATCGAGAATGCTGTGCTTAGTTTTTTTGTTTCGTTTTGTTTTGTTTTCAAATCCAATTACAGTTTGTTTCCAACTCATAATACGACTCACCAAAATAACCTCAAAATGTACGTTTTTATTTAAACTTGATTCATTAGCCTTATGAACAAACATTTTAATTGTTATACACAGTATGTTACACAATAATACACTGTTTTTACCACAAAATCTTTAAAAAAAATTTCTAACAATTTGGCTTCGATTAATTTCAAACGTTCTGTACATTTTTTGTTTAGAGTTTGTTATACCTTTCAATACATTCATCAATCATCGTCGTACCAGTATTACCAATAATGTATTTGATGTTTGGTCAATACGAGACATAATTATCTCAATAATCTTTCATAGTTTTTTTAAATTCTCAAAACGACACAATAACATGCGAAAATAACATAATGTACACCCGTTATAGGTATGACAGGTTGGCAAAACGCTTAAATTGATTTTGACTGACTAGACGAGATATGAAATACCACATTTATATTTATTATTATTTTCAGTGGATTTGAATATTTTCGTTGTTGGAAACATCAAGCGTAATCACTTAGGAAATTGCGAATTGTGAATTGATGTTTTTCTAGCAATAAATAAAAACATAAAAACATAAAAATATTGTATGTACATCACCTAGAAATTGTTTAATACGAATATAAAGTTTTGATTGGATTTTTTTCATTTTTATTTTAATTCACTCGTTTGATTATTGAGTTTATCAATAAAATAATTAATTTAAATGGATTTTAAATTATGTTCATGTAAAACGTACCTCGTTATTTCAATATTCAAAATGGTAAATGTTAATTGAATTTTTATTTACCGTTTCGTTGATAATAAGTAAAAGCTCTCGTTAATTGATTATAGCTTAGATGTTCCAGTGTTATCGGACCTGCAAATGGGATAATAAAACGAAATTATAATCTGAGACAGTTAAAAAAAAGGGTAATTGTTACGTTACTTTATGTTAAGGCAATTGTTTTATTGTATTTGATGTTAAAATAGTATTATTGGTTTTTTTTTTTTTGTTTTTTATTCGTTTGATTTGTATGAAAGTTGTGACAACAACTAGACTACAAAATAAACAAATAATTTAATTTAATTTTTATTGATTTGTTTTGTTCCAGTTTGTTTCAATTGTTTTGCTTTTTTTAAAATTTTACTACATGGATAATGTAAGTAAGATTAATTTAATTTAACATCAAATACAATTATTTAATTGACTTATTTGATTAAATCTTAAAAACAAAACAACAAAACACTAATTATAATAAATTTAATGCCTGCTCCACACTCTCGGCGAGCAAATTCGGTAAGCTTGCTCGTCAAAATAGCACGAGGCGAAGAACTGGCGTCTTCACTCTCGCCTTGCTCCGCGAGCACCTCAGTACCA
>JARJDS010013971.1:0-47518 GCA_030264155.1 Atheta pasadenae | reverse complement strand
CTTCTCTTCCTTCTCTTCCTTCTCTTCCTTCTCTTCCTTCTCTTCCTTCTCTTCCTTCTCTTCCTTCTCTTCCTTCTCTTCCTTCTCTTCCTTCTCTTCCTTCTCTTCCTTCTCTTCCCACTCATCATTGTCTACTCCCTCTTCCTTTTTTCCCCTTTTCCCTCTTTTCAGCCATTTTTACCTCTTTCTCCTTTAAACTTCTCTAATCTGTCTCAAAATTTCCAAGTTTTGTTTAATCCCATGTAACGCCATCTACCGTCCAGTTAATTTTATCTTCTCGTCATTTCACACTTCCTATAATCTTCTCCCAATAAAACTACCATAACAATTACTAAACAACAAACAAAAACTATAACTTTAAAAAGAAAATCACTTACAATAACTCAAATAAAACGTTTATATAACATCCGTAATGTATGTTGCATAACCCCATGTAAATATATTCCTCTTATTACACTCTTGCTCGCTTTTTACAACAAATATGATTATTATCCGTTTAATACGTTCCGAATTGTAAATAAAAAGCTAAAATCGCACTTTTCGTAATGTTGTAATACCTAATCATCGACCAAGCAATAGAAGCATTCTTGTTATAATGTTGAACCACACATTATATACCTACTTATAAACATAATATTCGAATAATGTTACGTTTTGTGTCATTGCTTTTCTTTAGTGAGTCAATTTCACATTTTACGTTCGGCCCGCACCGGTCATCAGAAAGTCCTACCACGCATTGATTATTACATACGCACTGTCGCCATACTTTGTTTGTCAGTTACCGATCGTCTTTTTATTTTCCTTCGTTTGTTTGCTGTGTGTCCAATTCGTCATTTGTTATTTGTTATTTGTTTTGCGTTATGTCTTATGCTTCTTTCTGTGTTCAGATGTCTTACGCTTATTTAATGCCATGTTTGCAATTGCAATTGTTCGCAACTAGCAATTTTCGTAAATAATGCTGGTTACAATTACCGCTCGTACTCCGCAGGAATTTCACCGCGGAAATCGAAGAAATTTCGTACTTTACGCGCAGAATACTCGCCGGGGCTACTTAATTTCTGCGGAAGCCGAGTTTCGTTCGACTCAACGACGAGTTGTGCCTTCATAATTTCAACTCGAATTAAATATTAAATATACAATTAGTTTAAGTGTTACATCATTGTAATATTTTCAAATAATCAGAGTGAAATAAATAAATTTTCCTTAATATTTAATAACATAATAAAAATATATTAATTATTTAATTGATCCATATAACATTAAACACGTGTATATTTGGTTGCATATATTAAAATAATTAAATATATTTTTTTATTTATTGGATTTTAATACATTTTTTGACGCGCATGCGAAGATCAACATAAAAAAAGAAGTCATCAACACTACAATTAACATAATTACTAATTACTAATTACATAAAACACAAAATATGTTCTTAAAATAAATTTTAAGATCAAGTTGGTAAAATCCGGACGTCATTTGTTTAACCTTGATTTTTTTTATTTTTATTGAATCAATGTAAAAACAAATATTCCAAATATTTAAACTGCTAATTATTCAGAAGTTTAATGTTTAACATCCTCTTCTTAAACATAAATTCAAATAATTTATTTATAATTAATTATAATTGTCAAACTAAAACATAAGCATAAATAAAATAAATAATTTTTAGTTTTTTCTAACTTTTTGTGAATTTATTGCTAGAATATAAATACAAATTATTTATTTACAGTTATTATTAAAATTATTGCTGTTATTAGTATTAAATATCTGGCAATCAACTGCAAATCACGAAATCTTGAAAGTTTCTTCAATAATTTGGAAAAAAATCCACAGGATTACAGGATTTCTTGTTGTACTATAGTGCTGATATTGGATTCCTGCATTTTTTATTTCTTTACATTCCTGGCCGGTCAAATCTTCTAAATTTATTATGCTACTCGTTGTTTATCTCAAAAGAAAATTTGAAATAAAAATTTAAAACCAGAAATTAATAAAACAAAATTTAAAAAAAAGACCAAACTTAAAAAAAAAATTTATTTTTTTAATAATCGTAGCCTTATTAAAATAAAAATTTATTTTTGTTTTTTTTTATCCTAATATTCATAAAATGTTTAAATTTTCCATAAAATTAATAGAAATGTATAAGAATAATCATTGTTTAATTCTTTGTGACAAAACTTAAAATTATTATTGTCAATTGTTTTGTATGAATCAAGAATAAACAATTGAATCAATAAAGTCTAGCTAGCCCTGGTCGCAACGAAGTGGGGAGAATATCAATGAAAAAAAAAAAAAAACTTTATAAAAGGCAAAAATACTAATTATGATCAGTATTAGTTAAGAATCGAACGTGTAATTATTATTAAATTACTCAGAATAATCTAAAACTACTGATAAATGCAATATTGTAATGCGCATGCGCGAAATACTTACCTAAACGCACTTAACCGCATGCGAGTTATAAACGTGCGCGTGCGCCAATCACATAAGCGTGCGCTAGGTCCGCGGTAGTGTACTGAGTGGTGTTTGAAAGTTCTTGTGCGTTTGCGTCGTCAACCATTCAGTCAGTCGCAAGCGGCTTAAGCAACGCGCACGCTCCGCGCTGATTCAAACGAAAGTGCGCGTTTTATACTTAAGAAATTTTTTTGGAAACGAACAATACTAAACTTAAACATTAAAAATTAAAATACTAAACTTAAAAAAGTGACTTTTAAATATTAATTAATTAGAAAGAAAAAGTGAACAAAAAAAGTTAAGTGTGTTTAGGGTAAAAAAAATTAAGTGACTATTTAATTAAAAGGAATTTGAATTCAATCACAAACACATTAAATTTAAGGTAAGTTTATTAATATTTATAAATAATAATATTTTATAAATAAAATCAGATAACTTGTAAATTTCATTTGTTTTTCATTAAAATTTCTAATTTTAATTTTAATTTTAACACATTAATTTTATGTGTGTTGTAAATTTAGTTGGTAAAGTTAGAAACTATGAATTCGGAATTAAAAACTTAAAAATATTGCACTTTCGCAATTCGTGTTTCATGGATACTTTTTCTATGGATTTGTGCGCTCGCGTAATTTAATTTCGTGTTTAACGAGCGCTCATTACACGCGTTACACATGAATACGAGGCACATACTTCTCTCACAATTGCAATAAACAATAAAAAGTTGTAAGAAAAAATTGACAAGCACACGGCGGTTAAATTTATTTAACTTTTATTTGTGCAGAAAGATCTATTGAATTGAACAAAGAAATTCATCTAACATCTTTGCGATGCAAATTTATTTATATAACATCACATTTGAGTATTGTGCGCATGCGCACATGCTGTCCGGCTGCCATCTTGGTGGTATTCATGCCAGATCGTCGATACGTCGCGTTACAACCGGCTAATTAAAGTTCTATCTACACAATTACTCACTCACTTATTGAAATAGGTGAAATAAATATTTAAGTATTGAATATTTTATTTTTTGTTAGATTTTTTTAAATTTTCATTATTTATGTGCGAAAAAAGCTTTTAAATGATGAGGAAAGAAACGTTTTGTTAGAATGGAAAAAGGGACAAATTTCAGGTTGAAAATTTAACATTAACCACCTGTAGTTTCAATATACAATGTGTTCAGTATTTGTGAATTTATTTATTTATTTTTTTTTTATTTAAAATTATTTATTGCATAAAACCATTTTTAAATTACGTTATCGTATGTTTTACTTTAAATTTTTTTGTTTTTTTTAATTTTACCCTAAACACATTGTATATTTTTTTAAAAATTTAAACATAAAAAATAAGTTACCGAAGTTGTAAGATTTGTGAGATTGGATGCGTCTATTGTTGAGTGCAGGTAGATTACAGATTATTTTATTATACTATATAAGGGTGGTGACTCATCTATAGCGGCTAGGGGTGTGAACAGTGTGAACCATCGGTATTCATCTAGAAATAAGGTTTTGTGGGTTAGTTCTTGGAATTTTACGTTTAAAATCTTAAATTTTACGTTTTGGAAATGTTTCTAGAAATAGTAAAATATACAGGGTGTTACAATAATAATTGGATTAATTATTTTAAGCAAATTAAAGTCTAAAGATTATATTAAGTAAATTCATATTTTTCGTTTATAATATTAACTACAATTGGTATTATTCGAAGTTTTTGTACAGCTTAACATTTTTTGTGTAAATATAGGCAACTTATTTGACATTAAAATTAATTATTTTTTTATTTAAATAATATTTTTGGATATTTCGATAAAATTTCGATAAATTAACAAAAAATCATTAAAACAAATATTTTTATAAAGTTTCTTATCTTAAAAGTTGTTAATTATTTTTTTTTAATTTACAACTGAAAAAAATTATTGTAAATAAATAAATGTACTTACAAAAGAAATTCAAACGGTATGTCACCATACGTGTTGTAGTTTTTAGTTTTCACCTAACGTTTGTGTTAAATTATAATTGTAATAATGAGGAAAGTAGTCCGCCGGCAGCCATCTTCGCAATCTATGACATTGTGACCTAACCAACATTTTATTAGGTCAGAAATTAAAGCGCCCGCAAAACTCTCGCACTTTATTTATGTCTGCCATATAATATATGAAATTTATAAATAAAAAGAAGCATTCACAGTCCCACACGCCGAAAAATGCGTTTGTGTTGTGCTCACCCGTACCTGCTCAATGCGATGTTCATTAAAGTGAAATTAAACGTGCGCACGCTACTTGCTTGATAGTTTTATTCGTGGAACACTTCCAAGACTACCAACTTCACCGATACGTACTCCATCAACCATTATGTTATGCAATCATGTATACGAAACTTTTCGATTTGAGTTTCGCAAGTGTTCGCCGATAACAACGAATACATGTAATGCCAAAGGCAAGGCAAAATCATGCAAGGTATAAAGAGAAACAACACAACACGGAAAAGAATCGATTCAGAAATGAGAAGAAAAGAAAAGAAATAGTGGTATGTTTATAGGAGTTGGTTGAGAGTATTGGAGTGCAGGAGTGAAAGAAACAGAAAAGAAAGCAGTATGTGTAAGTAAGATATAAGTTAGCGAAATGTATTCAAGCAGGTGGGTTTTAAACGATTCGGTGTGTTATGTCATTTTATGTAATCGAGACGAGTGAAGAATTTGGTTAAGTTTAATACGATTATGTGGTGATTTTAACGTTCGGTTAGGATGCAAACTTTATAGATTTTGTGTTTTAACCATTTATGACTCGTATTTATGTTGTTTTTGGGTGGAATACAACAATATGTTGAGATATATATTAAATAACAATTTATTTTACTAAGAAATTATTAAAAAACAAATAAAAATGTGTCTGAAGTGGGATTCGAACCCACGCCCACAGAAGTGGACTGCGACCTGAACGCAGCGCCTTAGACCACTCGGCCATCCTGACTACATCCCCATGCTTTTCTAACTAGCGTACCCTACATACAACTATTCTGGAAATAAATAAAAAAACAATACAAAAAAATTCTACTAAACAAATTTAACAAAAAAAAAATCGTGCATTTACTCTAACTGTTTTTGATACCCATGTCGTGGTACGTGAAACGCACGAGTACCCAACCAACGACAATCGCACACGCTTTACACATGTTTGCAAAACGAGCCAAAGACACAAGAAGAGACATTAACCCGAATAATTGCCCGCAGCCCACTCACGAAACCAAACAAAAATCATAAATCATAAATTCGCATCTAATTCACTTTATAATATTAATATTCATCAAGACACTTTACAGCTCATTACAAATAATAAACGTGAATAAGATTTTATCATATTTTAAACAACTGTTACACTCCATGTTTGGTAGGCAACCAATTATACTCCAGCGTTTAACAAAGTCAAACAATTTAAACGTAAAATTATATTGTCCGTTGTAGGAATAACCATTGTGATTTGTGACGTTAACGGTTATCTGGCCGATACTTGATTAGTGTTCGCTTGAATGTCAATGTCACATCCTTTTGGTCATTGTCGTTTGTCAATTTCTCCAAACGGTACATTACCAGCGTTGCATTATGCGCCGCTTGATGCATCCGCATGTACACTGTGTAAACAAGTGATTAAGTCATTTAGACGCTGTTAACGACTGCTATTAACAACTCACTAGTGATTTTTATGTTTTTTTTTTTAATTTTAAAAATTTATTAAACATCCTGTATATTTTGTGTCACGTTCTTGGTATAAAGCGTAAATACTTTCTTCGTTATCTAATCCAATAGTTGGAGTGCATTTTACTTTTATCGAACAACTAAAGAATGCGAGTAATCACAATGAGAAGATTAATGTACATGAACACTGTGTATGTCAACTAAGTGTTGACGTAAAGATTTTGTACGTGGAAATTAATTCAAATAAAATTTCGTGTAAACTGACACATGACGCCATCTATTAACTAATAACGTAAATATGTAATGCGATTACGTAGTGGTAGAAATCGTAAAAACCCAAAATAGATTTCTTGATTTTAATGTCTCATTATTGTATGTTTGTGTTATTAGTCGGTAGATGGCGTCACTTGATATTTTTTAAAGTTTTATTTAAATTATGATTTATGGTATTAAAATAATAAAATGACGTTGATTAAGCACGTTTTTTATAATTTTAAACAAATTTTACGTTTTGCATTTATTACTGTTTGTTAAAGTCGATTTGTGATACAAAACAATTGAACAATTAAATCAAACAATTGAATAATTATTATACATTACTTCTTTGACGTATTTGAGCAAACAATATGGTAATAATACAATCGATTGTTATTAATTATTAATTTTTTTTTCGTTTTATTGGTTATTGAATCAATAAATCAAACTTTTTTTGTTTTATGTCGTTGTGCGTCATTGCATTAAACAAAATTTCAAACAAAAGGTGTACGTGATGAAAAAAATTAATAACTCAAAGAACAAAATGGCGGTGTGGTGACTTTGGCGGCTGGTTCTTGTAATACGTGATCATTGCGATATCGTATTTAGAAGGGTGCGGCTTTGTCTCGTTCTGCCGATTTATGAGTGTGTGCATTCGATATGAATTCGATGAGAATTTGCAATGCAAGTTTGGAAAATGCGATTTACGTGGTTGTGGTGACTTCTATTGTTTCGATTGTTTCGTAAACTTTGGTGCAAGTTGTAGCGATTCATGCTGAAAACATTTCGTGGATGAGTAATGGCATATATTGTAAAAGTAATCAGAGTTTTTTTGTTTTTCTGTTTAATAATTAGTCATCATCATTAGGAGACGTGTAGAATTTGATAGAATTTGATACATAGACACGTTGTGTTTTGTAAACAGGTGGATAGGAAACTATTCGGTTGTGATGAACTATGAACTGACCAAAAAATTTGTTTAATAAATAAAATTTGTGGATTGTTGATTATTTATGGCTTCTTTTAAAACATAATTGTTGCTATATTGTATTATTTATTAACAAAGTTTGTTTAAGATTCATAAAGAAATATTTTCAAATTTTTGCATTGTTTTTTCTCGTTTTTATGCTAAATCTTTAAAGAATTGACATTTTCTATAAAAATATACAAACTGGTTGTGAATTAAAATTTGTTCAAGATTAATACGAATTGCAACTTTCATGTTTTGTCATAATATTTATGATTCATGTCATACCCGTTTGTTATTTTGAGAAATTTGTTCGAGCAACAAATTTATGTAACCCAGATTCGATGAATTAGAAATTAAAAACAATGATTAAAAATACCATAATTAAATTAAATAATACCCAGAAAAATAAGTCAGTAAACCAACAATCTTAAATATATAAAAAAATTTAAAATATTAAATAAATAATGCAAAAGAACAGTTGTCAGAAGTGGGATTCGAACCCACGCCCACAGAAGTGGACTGCGACCTGAACGCAGCGCCTTAGACCGCTCGGCCATCCTGACGCACACGTCTACATATATCCTTCACACATCCTTCAATTACATATTAAATTAAAAAAATTATCATAACGTCACTAAAGAGCAAACATAACCTAAACAGTATAATAATTTCTGTAACCTATAGTAACATAGTAATTTATTAAATTAAAATTTACAATTTTAATGAGTTGTCACCTTCTAATTTTAATTCATACAATTGTTAAACACGAATTACACAAATTGTTACATACCAGTACATAAATAATTATTATTATGTGTACATACACACTGTTGTTTTTGTTATTATTTTTATTACGTCGTTGAGTCATTTGTATTTCACTGTAATTCAATGTAATTCAAACAGGTAAAAAACGCACGATATGGATCTAATAATTCTAATTTTAATTTTGATATATTAATGAACGAAGAAGCATAAACAAAGGCGTAAATATTCAAAGAAACTTTTAATTAACGCCACCTGTTACTTGTTACCTGTTACACATTATGCTCAAACACACAACGCTTCGTTTGTTTTGCTTAGTGTTAGATGTGGATTTTCTTCGTTTTTTATTAATAACAATAATAATAAGCGGCTTTCGACAATGGGAAGTGTTACGACAGTTGCTCGTTATTAATACCAAACGCATAATTGAATAACATTCACACATTTGCACTACAATAAATAATTATTAAAAAAAAAACAACAAAAACAAATAAAAAATTTTTTTTGTAGTAAAATGTAAAAGTTTGGTTAGGAAACTCCAAAAAAAAAACAATAGAACAGTAGTTTATAAATTTAGGTAACTTTTTAAGGTTATAATTTTAATTTTTAATTATTTTTAATTATTATTTATTATAATATTAATTTATGTAGATTGTTATTTATAATAATTGTAAGTAAATAAATATTGTGAAATGCGGTACCGGTAAAATCGTTAATATTGATTGAAATTAATGTTTGTTGCTAACTCTGGCGAGACTGTCAAGAAACAAATGATATTCGTTAAAGTAAAAATCCAAAGAAACGTGAAAACGATTTGACGGTAAATACGGTGTTTAACCGAAACCATGCTAACAACAAACAAATTGAAATAAATAAAAAGAAACTTTTGTAAATAAATAGAATTATTGTGGGTTTATTATTTGCGCACAGTGAGTATAAAGCTAAACGAATCGAAACGACAGCAAAAAATTGGAAAAAATGTGAAAGAACGGACGTTCCACACGATTTGCACATAAGCATATACCATCTGTTCGATGGGTTTAATTAAAGTTTATTTAATGTTAGAAATAAATTTAGAAACAATACTAGGAGAAAAAAAGATACAAAGTTATTTTTTTTTTAAATTGTAATAAATGTCAATCGAAAAATATATAATTCATAAATAAATAAGTTTTTTTATAAAAAATTGTTTTCTTTGTTTGGTTTTTGTAATTGTTAATACTGTGAGTAAAAAAATCAAAAATTTGTAGTATGCAACCAAATATACTGATTAGAAAAAAATGACTCCTAATAAAATACTAATATTTATTTTTTGTTTCAGGTATGTTCCACTTCACTTTGTTTTAAATATGAACTTTACATAACGTTTATTTGGTGAGTTTACACTCCAATTAAAAATAATTATTATAACAATTTAAAAAAACAAATTTTGTTTGAAAAAAAGTAGAATACCCAATTTTATGATTATTGGGTTGCCTACAAATCAAATCAATGATAATGCATTTTAAATATATTTGACCAAAATATAGGAATTCATTAGTTATTTAGGGAAATTAAGAAAAATCATTAGAAGATTCATGCGTGTAAAATTTGTTGTTGTAATAAACTTTATGCATAAATATTAAATTTAAATTTAACAAAATAGAAGATTTATTTTCAATTGTTAATTTTGTTGTAAGTTTATAACTTATTATTTGTTGTTTACGTTCACATTTGTTTATTTGTTTATTGATTTTTGTTTTGTTTTATTTTATTTTATTAGTAATGTAATTTGTTGCACGTTTTTAGTGCTTTTCTATAACTTACTACAAATAATAGTCATTGCTAGTCATGGTGCGTTAGTATTGGATCCGGGCTGCCTTGTACTAATTTTTTTTTTCTATGTTTAGTGTGCATTTGTTTACTGTGTTTTCTACACACGTTATATTTCAATTAAAACAAATGCGTGTTTATTAGATCCTTTAGATATCGATCATATTTACAATTTTGTTTTTAATTCTTTGTTTTATGTAGGTATTATAGATATAGGCAACCAAATTTACATTTTGATTTCGACTTATGCAACCAATATTTACAATTATTAATTAAATTAAATTTTAATTTTCTTCTCTTTCTTGTTATTAATCTCTGTTTTTACAATATTTTTATGAGTCTGAACCTGTTTATATTTTAGATCTAAAACACAACAAATTAATAAAAAAAAAATAAAAAACAAAAGTGGATTTTCTTTGGCAGTAATCTATTTTAAAATGACATTAAAGGTGGATCCTAGTTTGAGCACACTGAACATGAAAGTTTGTTTTTTATTTCGCCGCTATACTTATATCAGCTAAAATTCAACCCTAATTTGCATAACAACAGCGCGTTTGAGCTCCGTTCAGTCCGAAATGAAGCGATTCCTTATGGCGGTACCAAGTCTTTTATCTTTCACCTCCTATAAGCATAGCGGCGAAATAAAAAAACAAACTTTCATGGTAATATGTGATCAAACTAGGATCCACCTTAAATTTCGATTCAAATACAAAACAAAACAAAACACCGTTGTAATGCCTTTCATTCACAATAAAAACAAAACACTTTGTTGGTTTTATATTTACCAATCCTTCAAGTCATCGGATCCAGTACTGTCGACAAACCACATTACTAAATCTGTCATTACTCATTATTTTTGATCTAATACGGAACACAAGATGTCCTCGCAAATCATCTAGGGTCTGTGGATCAACCTTCACGTCCGGAAAATTACTACCTGTTTAAATCTTTAATAAACATCTTAGATAAATTAAATTAAAGTAAAAAAAAAATACTAAAACAATACAGTAATTTTATAAAAAAAAAAAAAAACAAAATGTCTTAACTCATCATTGAATTGTAAACAAATTTCACAATCAAACGCACATAACACTATAACAGATAATCAAATCGATTATCTAATTGTTAGTAACAACTCAACTTTAGTTTGTCCATAAACCTATTAGATATTAACAATCCAAGCCATGCAAAAACATCAGAACGTGTAGCAATACCGCGATTTAGTATTCAAGCACGGTTGGTGTTACGTTTTGAGGTTAGTTTATGGTAAACGCACGCGCATAGCATACCAATCGATAAAAATCTGTCTCGACGACCGCCATTAATTACCTAACGAACTAAACCAAAACAAAATATAACAAACAACTCTCAACAACATTCAACACTCAACGATGTACTAAGGAATATTATTAAGCTAAGGTTTAATAAATAATTGATACGTCCACACACGTTTATACTATAAGTACACCATGATGATTCAACTCAAGTTCATCGCAATCAAAAATATAATTAACTGAAATAATTGATTTAATTTATGGGCGTAATTAGTAATTAACGCATAATACTAATACCCCTGGACGTGTTTTTATTAATTTTAATATTTTGTTTACTATAACTTACTATAACTAAGGCGGCCATTTTGTTTATTGACCATTAAAAATTTTAACCTCGAAAAAAAATTAAAAAAACTTAAAATTAAATTAATTAGTTTAAATTCAGCAACACTAAACAACTTTTTTTTGTTTTTTTAATTTGTTTATACAAAATACTTATAGAAAATAATTATACATAGAACTAATTATAATTAAGTACAATTTAATTATATTAAAATTGTAATTAAAGGTTTAAGCAACTCAATATTAATAGTTAAGTCAACTTAAGTATCAAATATCAACCAATTGCTTAACATTTAAATGTTTTAATATATAATGCGTAATGGTGGACGTTTAAGGTTAAGTTAAGTAAAATATTATTACAACGTGGTTATTGCGCAGATGGTCATTACTTAAGCGGTGATTTTTTGTACACTTTACACTTTACTTAAGATGATTAACTCGATTTACTTGACTTAATACTCGGTTTCAGTTTATAGTGATCGGTTGAGCTAAACATTTTGTTTCTAGTATTTCTACTTTTAGTTCTTCGGATGAAGTTTGTGATGGTAGAAATGGCAGAAGTTGTAGTTGTAGTCGATACAAGGCCGTCGTGATTGTAAGTGAGTGAGTAAGTACGATCGGACTAATTGTCCACGGCATTAACGCAGAAGAAACATTAAGACCGGCGACAACCATTTTGTTATTATTATGATTTTTTAACGGTAACAGGTTCCGCCATTTTTGATCTTTAAGACACACAGATCCTTAGTCTGGTTAGTCTACTAGTATAAATAAGATTAAAGTTAGAAGCTTTTAATTTTTTTTTTTTGGAAAACGGTAAATTATTTTTTGAGGTTAAACAAGGTTAGATTACGATTTTTTTTTAAATTAGTTAAAGTTATAGCTAATAGTACTCATTTTATTTATATTTAATTTTTAATTTTAATAAAGTCTAAATTTTTAATTTTTGATTTTAGAAATTTTAATGTAGGCAACCAAACTATCATTGGTAGTTTTAAAGTATGTATTTGTAAACACACAATGTCAATTGTTTTTTTTAGATTATGTGGGTATGTATCACCTAAAATTAGTACCTAACACGTGTTTTTTGTTGCAGTCACGTAAATTATAAATTAAATGATAATTAATTCATAAATACCAGTGCCAGTAAAGTTTCTAGCGCAAGTTGAATGTCGAATGTCAATATCCTTGCGAAAATCGTTCGTAATGACCACATTAGCAATTAGTGAATTAATGGGCTTATTGGACATTAATGCGCGTTAACGTTGAAATCATCAAAGACATTCAAAGGTAATTTTGATGAAATTTTTAAATTAAATCGAAAGTTATGAGTATTATGACTTTGGTGAATTGAAAAGTTAAAAGTTAATTTTAGTTCTTGAAAAAAACTTCAATTTGATCTCAATAATTTTATATTTACACTTGAGAAAAAAATATAGTTTACATCTAAGTGAGAGAAAATGAGAGGTAATTGTTCAAGGTCGATTGGGAATTGTGCAAATTGTAATTGAATAGAATCATATCGAGTACTCAACATTAAATAAAATAAAAAGTGTGAGTAAAGTCATTAAAACTAAAGCAAATATATATATTTTTTTTAATTAAAGATTTAAATTTTTAGATTTTTAATTGTTAATTATATTAAATTTTTAATTAATTAATATTTTAATTTGTTTCTTGTTAAATACGTCAAAAGCTAGCAATAAAACTAAAATTCTAACAATTGTTTATAATAAAATATATTATCATTAACTTATTTTCTTGAAATTTAATTCTACTTAACCTAAAAATTAAAAATAATTATCCAATAAAATTTTTGTATTTAATTGTAATAAATTGCATTAAAACAAAAGTATAATATTCTATTGTTTTCGACTTGTACGCGTTTCTTTTGTCTTCTCATTTTGTTGTGATCGTGATTGTGATGAATTGCACCATAATCACGTCCGTAATGATTGTAATACTACCCAGCACAGATTGTCATAACTTCTAATCTTAAGCTGTAAGTAATACGCGGCTGCAAAAGTTTACTCAAGCGCAAGAACTCGGGAAAATAATTGAATTATGCACAATTTGCACAGCAAAACAGTGAAACTTGTAGACAAGAAAATGGCGAGTAAAACAAAACAAAACATTACTAACTTTGTAAATAAAAAACAAAACTCAACGCAAAACAAATGAAGAAAATACTGAAGAAAATAATGAAATCAAACAAGTAAATCTTAAGAAAAATGTGAAATTATTAATATTAACTATACGAAACTAGAATAATGTAATTTTATTGTTTGTAACGCAAACAATACAACTATGTACGTGCGTGTGTTGTAACATTACAACCTCACTTTTATCCACAGCTCACTTTTCTTGCAAATTTGCAATTTATAGATAAACATAAATTCATTTGTTTCATTTGCCTGTCGTTCAATGCGTAGTGTGTCGTTTGTCATTTGTTTTCACCTTCTGCTTTCAAATTGATTGTTTTCCACGTTTTGACGTTTGACATTTGCGCGTTTTGCAACTTTTGCAATAAGCAATTTGTGATTGCACGAATTATTGAACTATTGGTCGGTTAAAAGCTAGCATACTACTTACTCTACATTCTCTTCGGTGTGGTTTAGTGTTGAGTGCAAGTTGTGGAAAATACTGATTATCTCTATGTTTAGATAGACCACGCCCAATATGAGTGCATACTAGATTGGCCGCCGCCATCTTGTTGTACGTGCTTGATAGTTGGAAGTTTATTATAAAATATTGAAAGTAATTCCTTGAGTATGCGCACTCGCTGCATGATCTGGATCTCGCACGATGTCGTGTCTCGTTAAAATTCCCAACAATATTATTTTATGCGTTGTGAATTAATAAAAGGCGGTAATTGTGATGACTTGATGAGATTAATAGAATATTGATGGTTTGTCGATTATGAGTTGATCAATAATTTTGTATTGAATCTCATTCAGGAAGTCATTATGTGGAAATTATGAAGATATTAAATTATTTAATTGATATACAGAGTGTTTTACACCACAAAAATGTTGAGGTTAAGAAACTAAAATGACATTATTACAATTAAATTTTTATTTTATAAATTTTGACTTTTTTTTAGTTAAATTGGGTTTTTATATTCATATACATGTTTTGCTTTTGTTTTAGTTTTAGTTTTTGGAAAATTTTGAGGTTAAATTTTTGTTTTCGATTTATTTCAGAATTAGTGTACTTAGATAAACATTTCACTAGTGTTAAATAATGTTTAGGTGATTTTTCATTATATTTTTAGTAACTGGTATAAGAAAAAATATACAGAGTGTCCCAAAATAAAAATTTTGAGGTTAAATCTTGTTTTTAAATTTATTTCTGAACGAATGCATTTTAGGAAATTATTTTTTGGGTATTTTTACATTTTTTATTTAAATTTATGTATAAAATAATATACAGAGTGTATCAAAACAAACAAAAATTATGTTAAATGTTATTATTTTGAGGTTAAAATTTTTTTTTAATCAATTATTACTTAGCAGGTGTATTTTACAATATAAATTGTGATATTTTTTGTATAAATTTTAATTTTTATAGAATACTTAATTTTTAAACGGTAAATTTGAGGTTAAAATTTTTTATTTTTTGGTTATGTTTGACATGTTAATGCCGTGTTAATGGTTAGATACATTTTCACTAAATACTAATGATATTGTTGGTTATGTGATAGTGCATTGCTCCTTTGTTTAAATCACGCTCTGATAGACTTTGTAATGGCCGCCATACTGCGGCGTGTTGATACGAGCAAAGAGGAACCGTTTATCGCGAGCAGAGTATTAAAGCGTCGTGCGCATCTACTCCGATTATGACATCCGTATTAACGGCGGCAAGCAATTACATCATTATCGAACGTCAAACTTATAAAACTTAACACTGTAGTAAAAGAATTCACTGATGTCTTCACACAAAACAAAACAAAACAACTAGAAACTTGTGAATGCATTAAACATGAAAGTGTCAAATGTCAAAACCAATAACAACATGGCCGCCATACTCCACCATCAAGTTTTGTTTACAGTTCTCTTTTTTTTCGTTTATTGATTTTTCTTTTGCTTGGTTTGCGTTAAAGTACCTAGTGTCATTATTATGTCATAAAGATGAAAGTGGAAAGCAAGCAAGCAGACGCAGAATCGAAGAACAAGAAACGGAAGAAAGCGAAAGTCAGCTGTGTGTGTTGATGTGGATGCGCCGCCATTACGACCGTGGCGCAGCGTTGTCAATACGTCACGTATTGGTCCGCACATGCGTATTGGCGACGTAAGATATTATACAATTTTTTCAATAATTCCTACAACGTTTACGCTACTTATTATTTAATACTTATGAATACGGTTATGTAATATAAATAAAATTATATTTAAAAAGGAAATGTAGTTCATAATGGCGTGTGTGGTGCATTTTTGAGGTTATTAACATACATTACTAACATCAGCATTTTAAAAGCATCAAAACAAATAATCTTCAAGCGAGTTAAATGCTTTAAATGTGCTTGATAAAGAATATTGAAGTGAGATTAGCCGACGTAATTGAATCGTCCGGATTTAATGCGTTTAATATCACATCCGCAAGACACCAGTTATGGAGTTGTAATTTTACGACTGGGCCGGTAGCTGAAGAGCTAAAAGAGCTATAAATAAATACATTTGATGTCATTATAGACATAATACTTACACCATTTTATTATTGAACAGTAACGCCATCCAGTTTTGACGGTTAACACTAAAATTATTTCACCTTGCAGTTTAACCGTTTTTTTTTAACCTTAAAATATTATAACTGAGTACCAAATTACAAATAACAGTGGCGCCATCTACCGTACTTCTTTAAACTAATGGATAACCAGTATAACCAACATTCTTTACTATTTTCTAAACTTATATTACTATAAACTATTTCCAATATCACCAAAAGTCCCAAAACGTTTAGATACAGTTGCGCCATCTAGTTATACTCTGGAAACTAACAACAACGCAACATAACCAAACATTTTCTCTAGTTTCCAACCTAAAATTATTAAAATACGCTTCAAAGCTATTGATAACATTTGCACCAGTTGTTTTTATAACAAACCTTACAGTAACACAACTTAACCTAACTTATTTTCTGTTTTCTAACCTAATATTATCATAAAACGCTCCAAAACTTGTTATAACACTTGCGTCTTTTAATTTTGTCACTAAAACTCTCAGCAACTTAACATAACCTAACATTTTTACTGATTCCATACAGTGTGGTACTACAAAACTTAATACAACAGTGGCGCCATCTAGAAATTTTATTAAAAGGTGTAATGAAACCATTCAAAACTTGATAAAACAATGACATTTAGTTTTGTCGTTGTTAAATTGTCAATTCTTTAACATAACCTCACCTAACCTCAAATTATGTTAAGACTCTTTACTCCTAACTAACCTACCGTAACATAACCTAGAAAAAACACTGTTTTAATAAAAAAACATTGTTTTGTGCAAATTTTTGCGCTACATTTTACTATAAACATAATTTAACAAAAACCACAATGAAAAAAAATATATAACGCTTTTGTTTTCGTACAGTAAGTACACACGTACTCGGTCGTACATAGTGTTAGCTCGTTGCAACATTGCGCAAGTTCAAAGAATGAGACCGTACACGACTGAATGAGTTCTTCGACTTCTTCGAGCAACCCGACTTGGGGCATAGGCTTCGACTTCGACCCGCAGGCCGCTTAACCTCCTTTCGAACGGAAAGCCATAAGAAGTTTGCAGATTGCAGTAGCATAGTAGCCATATAACATAACACGCATTGCACAGTATTACCCATTAACGCGCATGCGCCAACTGAGTAATAAATTAAATGTAATTCAATAAAACACAATTGCAGCATTCAGTGTTTAGCATTCCGTTAATGTGTACATTCGACTGTCTAAGTAAATTTGTCGAATTTAATGACTGATGAGTATGTTTACAACTAATAATAATAATAATAAGAACAACAATAAAAACACTAACAGATGTAATTAACGATAAGATGTGTAATGATAGTAACATAACCTTTAAATTCTTTATTACTAAACTACAACGTAATTTGTACATCGTTGATGTTTTGATTGTTATTGTCATTGTCATTGGGTATACATATCTATATTTACAATTGGGATTTGATTAATATCTGAAACTAATGTTTCCTGTTGTTTGTTTATTTGTATATTGTAATAATTAATATGTATTAATACTAAAATTTAATTTTGTTTGTTTGTTTGTTTGTTATATATCGAAGCAATATGTCGGTGTGGCTTAATTTTTTTAGTTGTGTTTTGTTTTTTTGGGTACGAAATGTTTAATATGCACATTGCGACATCTACCGATGACTAGTCAAGGTTATGTAGTGTAGTGTAGTGTAGTGTGTGTTGTATACATATGACGTTTTGATCGATATACATTGATACACATCAAATCACATTTATGCTTTTAAGACACCTGTCTAATTGTAACTTTTGTAGTTTAAATTTTGAATAATTTAGTTTATTAATCAATAATTATTGGTAGTTATTTGTTCTTAGTTATAATTTAGTGTTAGTTGTTTTTAGTTGTAGTTGTGATGCAATTTTATTGGTTTATTTTGATTAATTTTAGTATTTAGTACAAATTTAGAGTTGTTATGTTTTAATTAATTTTTGAGTTTTGGGTTTGAGATTGAGATATTAAAAAAAATAAGTGCAAAGTGACATTGACACACATTTTGATTAAACGCTTGAAAGCTTCTTGTTTCTAAATATTTTGATTTTAAATTTTATATTAAAAAAAATGGAATTAAGGTGGAGTTAATGAGGTTTAGTAATTTGAATTTATGAAAAAACAAATTTATTAATTATTACTTTATTTAAAAATTAATTATTTTTTTAATTATCGAATTTATCAAAAAACGTGTTTATCAGAAATCTAATTTTTAATTTTTGTTTTGGAAATTAAATAATTTTTTTTAAATTATTTATTTTTATTTATACACTAAAATAATTATTTATTAATAAATAAATAAACAATAATACAAAGTAATCGAAAGATGCAATAATTAATTAATGTATGATTTATGTTTGATTATTATTTATTAATTGATGCGACTGAACGACTTTGCTTGCCAAAAGCAATTAATTATGAAAATGAATTGCGAATGATTGCATAGTAAACAAAAAGAAAACATAATGAAACAAAAAGAATGCAAACTTCCTTGTATTACATGAATTTCCTTCTTTCATTTTCTTTTCAAGACAGTAATTAAATTAATAAAATAAGTTTTTCCATTATTTTATCATAAAAAAATGAAAATTTGTAATAAAATGTATAAATATTTAAATTTGTTGTATTAACATTCACAATAATAACTCTAGTTTTGTAATTTTGTAAAATTAATATCTAAATAGTTGACAATTGGCGTGTACATTAATTGTTTAATGCGTTAGCGCCATCTAACGTGTAAAAGCTGATACTTTGTTTTGTTTCAACCAGAGTTCAACCTTCACTATAAAAAAAACAAAATTTGTTTTCTTTTGTTTTCTTACCAATATGTCAACAAAAAAAAACAATTGAATTTTCTTAATAATTTTTGTATATAACTAAACACTTAACTTAATAATTAATTTATGTTTTAAATTCAGATGGGATTTAAATGTGTGGACGCATTGTTAAATCGTGCCTTCTTCCGGCTGGGCCTGCTCGTGGGTCGACATCCCGGCTACTTCCTGATCATCCCCATCTTACTGACGATGTTCTTCATCACCGGTTATCAACGCATCCACTTTAACATCGACCCCGAGTATCTGTTTAGTCCGATTAATGGCGCCGGCAAATACGAGCGTCAAGTTGCTGAAAGTTACTTCAAGGTTAATTACTCCAGTCGTTTCAATGTTGCGCGCATTACAAGAGCCGGTAAGTAATAAATCAAAATACAAGCAAAAAAAAATTAATAAAAATTTTAAAAAAAGAATTAATTTTAACTTGAATTAACATAAATTAATTTGATTTAATCAGGTCGATTCGGACGTGTAATAGTGACGTCCAAAGATGGCGACCCCAACATTCTACGCAAAGAAGTCTGGGCGGAATTGCGCATGCTCGACAACATCATTCAAAACACAACCGTGCAATACGAAGACGAATATTTTACTTATCAGGATATTTGTGCGAAATGGATTAACGAATGTTTTAAGAACGATATTCTTAATTTGGATTATATTCTAGATGATGTAAGTATTTATTTTTTTTATTTAGTCAATTTTTTAAATTTTACAGTGGCGCCATCTACCGATGAGAAACTAAAATACCAACATTTGTAATGTTTTGTTTATTTTTTTTTGTTTCTCTATTTGATTGTTTGATCTTTAGATTTTGTTTTGTTTGTTTCTTTGTTTAATTGTTTGATTTTTAGATTTTGTTTTTTTTTTGTTTTTTTTATTTATTTTTGTTTTAATGCCCGTCCAGAGTGTTGATTACGCGTTGCTAATCATTTAACGCGTTTTGAACCGAAAATTCGATTTCGTTCTACTTTCACCACGCGAAAACGCAGTCGCGCATGCGCAACCGACTTAAACAAACTAACAAATTGTAACACATTCGAAGTAAATAACGTAAATAAAGTAAATAATCCACACATACAGGGTGATTGCCTTAACTTAACACAAAATTATGATAATTTATGCGTGTGGTTAATTTAACCATAATGTATGTAAGTGTGTTGCGCATGCGCATCACTTCACTTTGTCTTGGCTGCACATCCATGTCGACGGTACCGGCCGACTTTTGCTATAACTTAAGCCGCGTTTTCGATGAATATCGCGTGTCTGCAGGAAAAAGTTTTACAGCCGGCAATCGAACAACAACAATTTAAGTAATAACCCACCGCCAGCGAACTGGCGAGCAATGAAGAAATTGCAACTCAATTGCAGCTACAAACTGCAATGGTGTGGTATATGCTAAGTAAATTTACTCAAGTTAACTTAGGTTAAAGTGGAAAAAGTTGACTTTCGCATTTTCTATTTGTTTAAATCAATTTTACAACCACCAATTACCTAAATTTTTCGAAACAACATAAAAGAAAGAATAAACATAATTTGTTTGTAACTGCTGAGAGACAATAGAACCATCATCGCCATCTTCATTACTTTAGACTTTACTAGTTTACTGGCACAATGTATTTATTTGAAACTTTTCACATTCATGGGAATGTAAAGAATTGAACTTTCATATTTTTTTTTGTGTGTCTAGTTTGAAAATGAGTTTGTTTATTTCTTCCGCTTTTTCTTCAACATGTGAGGTTAAGTTAAGTCTAGTTGAGCTAAAGTCTGGGAAGTTTAAAATGGTTTAGGTCGTTTTTATTTTGAAAAGTTTTTACTTTGATGATGTGGACATTGTTTATGATTTGATGTGACAAGATGCTTAAGTTAAGTTAAGTTAAGTTAAGTATCTTTTGTGTTCTACAATGATGCTTTGAGATTTTGAGTATAAGAATGAGGAAATGTAGTTTTATGTTGTTTCCTATGGAAACTCTATTTTTTTTATTTATAGGTTGAACGAGGTGAATTGAACTTAACGTTTCCATTGATGTTCAACCCGGAAACGTGGGATGCGCATGCGTTTCCTGTCTTTTTTGGCGGAACAGTGGTCAATGATGGCATTATTGTCAGTGTGCCTTCAACACAATTGGTTTATTTCGCTAATGCTGATACTAAAAAATTGGATGCTAAGTAAGTTATTTAATTATTTTGTTGGTAATTAATTACTAATTAATTGGTAAAATTAAATATAAAATTATAGTTATTTTTAGTTTTTAACCTAAATTCTTTTCTTGTTAAGTTATAGTGATATTTATGTTACAAAAACCCTTGAAGACTAGGCAACTTTGTTTGCAATATTTATATTGAAAGCATTGAACGGATTTTATTCTTAATCCGCGTGTCGCACACGTTCAATTACATCACCTGTCATTTTGTGTAATTATTTATTGCTTCACTTCGTGCCTATACGTATCGAATGAAAATTGTCGTTTGTTTAATAGCTTAACGTCATAGCTTTTATGTGTTTTAGTGCGTTTACTGCCGTTATTGCTTTTAATCACAAGTTTCAAAGTTTATTAGTTGGAAAATTGACACTTGCATAACCTTAAAATGCATATAAATTATTAAGTATTAATCTTAGGTCAAAATGTTGAAAGTGTTATAGAACTTACTTTCTTGTTCTATATATAAACATTTTATTTTAGAATCAACAAGATTTTTTTACTATTTACGTATTTATTTTGCATTTTACGAGGGTTGTGCACAGAATTTTGTATGTTCAAAGTTGGGACAAACACAAAAAGCTTTTTCGTCGCGGTCAAATCAAAATTAAGATTAATATGTAATGTTGGTTGCATATAGTTATAGTAGTCTTCGGATAACTATATGCAACCAACATTACACATTAATGTTAATTTTAATTTACATTTTGTATTTTGTATTAATAATTAATTTTACAGAGGAGTAGCTTGGGAAGACATGTTTCTTGATAAAGTTGGCGAAGCCCAAGATAAAGGGATGTTCAAACACATACGCATCGCTCGGTTTTCATCACGAACCCTCGACAAGGAATTGGAAAAAAATACCAACTCAGTAATTCCTTACTTTTCCTCTACGTTTGTTATCATGGCGTTGTTTTCAGTATGTACGTATCACAAGTTGCATATCTACAACTTACCTAACCTAACCTACTATAATCCAAAACAACTCCTACCTTATATTATCAAACAACATAAATAAAACAAAAAACAAATGTGTGGTTATGTTTTAGTGACGTGTATGATGACAGATTGGGTCAGGTCAAAACCATGGTTAGGTTTACTCGGAAACATCTCAGCTTCAATGGCGACACTTTCAGCGTTTGGTCTTTGCGTTTACATTGGTGTTGACTTCATCGGACTTAATTTAGCAGCGCCATTTTTAATGATTGGTTAGTATTTTTTTAGTTTAAAAAATATTTTAACTAAATTTATTCTATTGTTTTGGTAACATACTTATTGATTGTGAATCAAAATTTTCTAGGCATTGGTATCGATGACACGTTTGTGATGTTAGCCGCATGGCGACGCACGTCAATCAAACAAAACGTTCCGGAGCGCATGGCTATCATGCTAAGCGAAGCTGCCGTTTCCATCACCATAACCTCAATCACCGACATGGTTAGCTTCTTTATTGGTGTATTCTCACCGTTTCCATCTGTTACCATTTTCTGTATTTATTCCGGTAAGTGTTCTAGCTTGAATTAATCACACATAACCTAATTTTAAATAATTTATAACCTAAAACGTAATTTTTATTAAAATTATCATGATTTTCACATAAATAACACCAAAATAATTTAAGAAATATAAAATTATTAATAAGTTTATAAATTTTATTATAGGTGTCGCTACTTTATTCACTTTCATATGGCATCTTACATTTTTCACGGCTTGTGTCGCCATCTCTGGGTATTGCGAACAGAAGAATCTACATTCGATAGTTTGCGTTCGTGTGCAACCGGTTTCTAAGTCTAGTAAGTATAATATTTTATTTTTTTGTGTTTTTTTTATTGAACACTCTGTATAATACTTAAGTATCAAATTTGCTTTCTTTAATTAAAATTCACACCAAATTAAAATATTTAAATTTTGCATGCAAAGAAAGTGGAATTTTTCCGGTCGTTATCTGTGCGACACGTAATCGACTTTATTTATTGATTAACGCATTCGAGAGCATTTGCTTTGTACAGCGCATGCGCAGCATGCTGAACACCTAACAACCGGTTCCGTTGTTATGTGTGTCAATAAATGTGTTCCACTGAGAGTGCCATACATTCAAAACCAAATCCACTTTCATTTATTTTACAATGAAACAAAATTCCACGAACGCACTGTGTGTTAAGTAATAACTAATAACATAAGATACTTAAGTCACAACTTAAAGCTAAATCTTATGCAAGTTATGTACAATTCTTAGTTCTGGGTAACGTTCACACCGTCGGAGTTTAATAATTTGTTGGTTAAATTACATAATAACAATTAATTTAGTAAATAATATACCATGTGTACAAAGAAAAAATTTTAAAATTAAAATTTTAAATTTTATTGACTTAAAGTCTTACAAAATTTAAGTGAATTAATTTTTTTGTTTTTTTTTATGGTATATTGATTAAATTAAGTATTAACCTAGTAAATTACTTAGGTTAAGTGTTAATTGCGTTAATGGCGTTAACAGAATAGCGTCAGGTGTAAATGCAAATTGCGGAAGAGACTAAACACGGTCTTCCGGCCTTGGAATACTCATATTATCATTCAACGTAGTCGATTACTTGTTTATTGTCAGTCTGTGCTTGTGGTTTTCTTCGTCGAGTGTGACGTAATACGCCGAAGAGAAAGTTCCGCCTTCATCTTACTTGTAACTGACTGAATTGCGCGTTAAACCTCTTACGATTAAGTCGGTTAAGTCATGCGACACTTGCAATGATTTATTTTGACTTAATAACAATTGTACATTTTAGGTTATGTTTAGGTTATGTTGAGGTTAAAGTTAAAAGTTGAGGTTATGTTTTTTTGTTTTTTTGTTTGTTTACATTTAAATTTTTTTTAGAAAATCGTTCGTGGTTCTATCGGTTCTTCTGCAGCGGTGGTGTTGATCCAGAAGACATTAACAATCCGGATGACAACCGCGAACATGCAATGATGGTGTTCTTCCGGGACTATTTCGCGGCGTTCCTCAACAACAGCTGTGTCAAGGTGATGGTAATCCTGATCTTTGGTCTTTATCTTTTGGGTGCTGGCTATGGAGTCACACAAATTGAGGAGGGGTTGGAGCGGCGCAAGGTCGCCAAATCGGATTCGTATGCCATCGAGTTCTTTGATCGTGAAGATGACTTTTTCCGAGAATTTCCATACAGGTACGTATTTTTAATATTTAAAATTTTAAAGATTTTTTTTTATTTAAAAAAATTTTTTTTACTATATGCAACTTATTATACATGAAAGTATAACATAACCTAAATGATGATATTCACAGAGTGCAAGTAATCGTCAGTGGTGAAATGAATTATTCCGATCCGTATGTGCAATACCAAATTGAAAACATAACACAAACGTTTGAAAACACATCGTATATATCCGGAAGTATCTACACTGAATCATGGCTTCGATCTTTTATCCAATACGCCGAACGAAACGAAGATTATCTAAAAATTTCTATAAGTACAGAAGAAGGATTTTTGGACGCTCTTAAAGAGGTATAAAATAAATAATGAACAAACAAAAGAATGAATTGTAATCAAAATTATGATTTATAGTACTGGTTGACGGATTCAAGTCCGTTCACATTGGATGTAAAATTTAATGATGAAGGCACACGCATCCTTGGTATGCGTTTCCTTATCCAAGCTGTGAATATTTCCGGGACGGAGCATGAAAAGGAAATGGTGCGAGCTTTAAGACAAATCTGTAAAGACAGTCCACTTAATGTCACTGTGTTTCATCCATATTTTGTGTTCTTTGATCAGGTTAGTGTCTCCAAACAATTTAACCAAAACAACGTTTGTTGTTGTTTGTAAGTTTGGTTATGTAATATTTTCATTGTTTTGTTTTTAGTTCGAACTGGTGCGACCTCTATCATTACAAAACATGGTCGTGGGAGCAGTTGTAATGATGATAATATCATTCACCTTTATCCCAAACGTTTTATGTTCATTGTGGGTAGCCTTCAGTATCATTTCCATCGAAATCGGCGTTGTTGGTTACATGGCATTGTGGCATGTCAATTTAGATTCGATATCAATGATTAATTTGATCATGTGTATTGGATTCAGTGTTGATTTTACCGCTCATATTTGTTACGCCTACATGACATCAACAGCAAAACGTCCTGATGAACGCGTCCGTGAAAGCTTGTACGCTTTAGGATTGCCAATCTTCCAAGGAGCGTTCAGTACCATTCTAGGAATGGTGGCGCTGTTACTCGCTAACAATTACATATTCTTAGTGTTCTTCAAAATGGTGTTCTTGGTTATCTTCTTTGGTGCAATGCATGGTTTGTTCTTACTCCCTGTTTTGTTGTCTCTATTCGGACCTGGGTCATGCACCAATTGGGATCGAGAAGACGAAATGAAAATGTCCTCTATTGAGAAGGCATTGCCCCACCCATATTGCATACCACACCCACAATTTACTCTGAACGCGAGTTTAACTCCTGTTAACCTCAAACCGAAGAGTTACAAACAATACGATATGGAAAAAGATCTTGGGTTGGGAACGTCCGAAGAGAATTCAAGTGAATCTGGGTCTAATAATTCGAAAGAAAAACAAATATTAGATGATGAAATGACCGAAAGGCGTTACAGGGAAAGATGGAGGCGGAGCTCAGCGACGGATTATCCAGTGTCTAGGAACGAATTCCACGCCCAGCAAGTGTTGGATATTTACGGTAATGACGCCGAAAGAGATTGGTATCAACGACGCGAGGCGCGACGAAATGCACAACATCCCATTACCAATGCTCCGGTGTCAAATGCTCGTCGACGCCAAGACTTACAACGCTCGTCGTCACATCATAACCTACAACATCCGAGATATATTCAGGAGTTGCGGTTTCCTTAGACTTAAATGATAAATCACTAGTAATTGTAGGTTAGGACTTTTAACCTTATCAATTTCTTATTGGAACAAAACATGTTAAGTCTGTCACACTTGCCCCTCCCACTTTTTATGAGCGTAGCTAAAGAATTTATTTTTTTATTGATTCATTCTTTTATTAAATCTCTCATTCCACATGATTAGTTTATTGTTCAATCAAATATTTTATACAATTTCATATTTCATGCAGCACACCCTGTAAATACCCCAAAATGTAGGCTATGTCTAAGTTAGGTTATGATTTGTATTTGAGTTAGATTAGAACACTGTCGACTGGATTAAGTTATTTTACGCTATGTTTTTGTTTTGTTTTGTGGGTTTGTCACCAAGCAAAATTATGAGTCATGCATGCAATTTTAGGTTAGATTGTTATATCGGTGAATAAATAGGTGTGGCTAAAAAGGCTACAAGTTAGGGCGGTGCAAGGCGGCGTCACTACCTATTGCAATTAGCATGATTTTTACTACTTTTACTTAGTATGATTAAAAGTTTGCTCAATTGATTGTGAAATTATTAACTAATTGATTAATTAATTTGCATAAACAACATTTGTAAGTCAAGTTTGTACATACTTATCGTAAATAAACGTTATAATTATATATAAGTAATTTTTTTAAGGTTTCCTTAAAATTATTGATTGGTTTTAGGGAATTTCTAACCTAAAACTGACATTAGTTGTAGTATTTACATATAAATTAATTTTGGTTTAGCGATTTTTAAAAAATTGTTTTTGGTTCATTTCCAAGCCGATTGATTTGTGTTTGACATCAAATAAAGCCTATAACATCCACCCAGTTATTCTGAAGATGTCCTGAAAATTTGATGACAATCGGTTCAGCCGTTTTGCAGCTTATGAGGAACAAACACACATTTACGTAGCTCATTTTTATGGATGTGCCAAAATAAGTTATTTGTTAATTGTTTAATGTTTTTATTAAATATATATTTATCTACATTTCACATTATTAGTTAGTATCATAAATAAATTGTTTATTTTTGTATGTTTTTTGTTAAAATCACTAAACATTATTTCTAGGTTAAGTTATAATTTGTATTTCTGTTTGAATTTAGTCAACCAAATTAACTGTCGCAATGTTTTCTGACTTATGTTAGAGTTGGTGCTTTGAGGTGAGGTGGATATTGGTAAATCTTAATTTTTGTGTTTAGTGAACGTTACTGATTTTGTGTGTTTCTTTTCTTATGCGTCATCCCGTCACCCTAATTCTTACGAGCGCTAAATCGCAGGTGGCCTACGTGATGCATGTCGTCGTAGCCCTTGCGATATGCCCATATATGGCAATACTCATCGAGCCCGCTTCCTATTTGCCAATGTCTCACCCTATCTGTAACACAACGTGTTCCTTTTTAACTTCCACACATCTTTTAGGGAGTCTATCTTTCGATTTTATTCAATTCAGTTCTGTCTCGTGCTCTGATACCAAACTGTGTAAAGTGGAAGTAATCGTTTTTAATAAACTATTTAAAATATTCTTGAAGTCGTGATTTTTATTAACTCGCACTCGTAAACACCTCATAATAATATTAATAATAATAATCTCTAAACTGCAAGTGTCATATTTACTAAAATGGTGAGTTGCCTATTATTATCAAAACTTTTAGGTTAAAATTCAGCCAAAAAATATTCATTATATCCAAGCATTGTATTACTGTGGTTAGTTTTTCCCATTTGACATGGTTCGCATTAATGCTACATACGAGTACACCGTCTTCAGAACCTATAAAATAAATAAAGTTTAGTATATATTGAAAAAAATATCAATACAGTGCTTATTTTATACTTACAGAAACATACAAATCTTTTCCACATAATGTTAACGAGCCCGCAGGAATATGCATTGTTTTCTGACTCCGGTGAATTAAAAATTGGATCAATCGGGTTGTTTTATTATCCCCATCAAAAGGAATTGAATGATAGGCAATTTCTGTTATTTTTTCACTCTGTAAGACAATAACACACAACATTACATAAAATAAAACTTATAGCTAATAATATTACCTCATCAAACATACGTTGTCCAAAATAACATGCAAAACTTAAAGAAAACAACCACAAATAAGCGTACGCAAAATTTTGTGGTTTAAATTCGATCATAAAGCTGTAAATCAATGTAGCAAGAATAACAGGAGAGCCAAACACGTGAACTAAGAAAGCGTCCTTAACCAATAAGTAATAAGTTTCGTACAATCTGTGAAAACAAAACACAAAAACAGATTATAATAAATATTACGTTGTGTTAAGGTTATTACTCTAAAATTCTTTGGTGATATTTTATAGCATGGTTCACATAGGTCCATCGTTCCTCCCAGTTGTCATAGGTTGGTATTTTTTGTAGCATTCCTTGTAAATGCTGGATATAAATCACAATATACTCAGATATCTGGCTGTAGAAACACGAAGAAAGATAAGCAATATAAGCCAAGGAGTACGACGAACATATATGAATAACAGCACAATATGGCCGCCATCGTCCCATACAACCAGGAAAATAACCAGGAAATATCAACCCGCAGGCATAGTCTTCAGGATCTGGACAATGCGCGGTCACAACGAGCGTAAAAATAACTGGAAGTGGTACAGCAAGTAATACCACTGAAAATTTTAACATCACTTCGGATTTGGCAACATGCAGCTCTAAACCATCAGGTATTTCATAGTGTTCGAAATTGCCTAAATCAAGAAGAAGCTGTTGCCATCCTTTCTGTTGTTTGTAAAATGTTTTAAACCAAAGATAAGCTAATGGTAGGGCTACACAAATTGCTATGTCAATTGTTATTTCGCTCCAGGAAAATTCATCATGCAAAACTAAAAATTTTAGGTTATGTGTTAAAAATTTTAAACAATAGTATTGTTTATTTAATGTTTCATACTTGCATAACGAATCACATGAGCCATAGACACAAATATTGATAAATTGTTAACGAAGTAGAGTAACCAACCAAACCCGTAGCGAAAATAAGTTATTTCACCATCAATCCAAAAATGGTAGAATCTAAAGAATTTTTTCAAGAACATGGATAACTCTAGACGATTGTTTGTTACTTCATGCACTGTTACCATGCGCATGAGTACATTGTTTAAGATTGTTTCAAAACTAGACACCATTTTGTTTGTACGCAAAGTTTAAAATGCTTTCAATTTATTCAGCAGAAAATTTACATATTATATGAATCAAAACGTTTAACTTTGCTTTTATACCTTTTTTTAAAATTTAAATAATTAAATACTTTGTTTACCTAATAATTATAAATATAAAACATATTACAAATTAAAGGGTTGGTAATAATTACAGTTTTAGATAGAACGTAGAAAAACTGTTAGTGTTATAATACATTGATTAATTTTTAATGATCAAAACTGCAACTTTCAAATTACTGTAAAGGTTATAATTATGTTGACATGATAAAAGACTCCAGCTGTAAGGAGAATTATTGCTTACACACAATTAAAATTATATATCGTTCCTCCCAGTTACAATATGTGGGTGTTTTTTGTAAGAATTCTCTTCCCTTAAACAAATGTTGGACATAGATCACAATATTCTCAGATATCTGGCTGTAGAACCACGAAGAATGGTAACTAACGTCAATATATGAATAACAAAACCTGGAAAATAATCAGAAAATAGCAACCAGTAAGGAAAGTTCTAAGGATCAGGCAAATGCGCGGTTAGGTACTTAGAAAAAGAAGCTTCTGCCATCCTTTTTGTTGTTTATAAAACATGCTGCACTTAAAATAATCTAATAGAGCGCCTGCGCCAATTGATTTGTTAATTGTTATTGCATTCCATTGAAATTCATCATATAGAACTAAAAATTACAAAAAAAATTAAGTCTTGCAATAATAGGTATTAAAAAAGGGTATTTTTAGATTTTTTTAATCTTTAATTATTTTGTTAAATACATATTTTATCTATAATCTTCTTAATAAGTTTAAACATTAACTAATTATTTAATTATTCGTGTGGAACATACCAAACACTACAAACGTGAGATATAGGTTAGGTTAGTTAGTTATATAAGTTAGAATAGCAATATTTTTGTTTTGTGGCATTGTCATTAACGCATAATTATGCCCCGTGCTTGAATTTGTAGGTTAGGTTTATGTGAAATACAAATAATATTGTATATGTTACGCCGGTCCTGTCAGACGTTTAAAAAGTTGTGCAAAATTTCATTATACTAGAGCCTAAAACATTCGACATATTTCCAGAATGATTTACTGTTGTTTATTGTCCACTTCTGACATGGTTTGCATTAACGCCACATACGAGTACACCGACTTCAGAACCTACAACATTTTATTTGATATATTTTTAAAAATGTGTTAAATTCTACGTATTAAACTTAAGTCCTAGAAGTAATTTAAATTTTATTTTTTGTATTTTTTTCTATACTTACAGAAACATATAAATCTTTTCCACAAAAAGTTAAAGAACCAGCAGGAATGTGCATTATTTGCTGACTTCGAAATAGAAACAATTGCATCGATCGTGTGGTTTTATTATCCCCATCAAAAGGAATGGATTGATAAACAATTTCTGTTAGTTTTTCACTCTGTGGAATAAAATCACTAACAATAAAAACATAATTTACTTCCAATTAAACACAATTTACCTCATCAACCATGCGTTGTCCAAAAAAGCAAGCAAAACTTAAAGAAAACAACCACACATAAGCGTACGCAAAATTTTGCAGTTTAAAGTCGACCTTAAAGCTGTAAATCAATATAGCAAGAATAACAGGAGACCCAAACACGTGAACTAAGAAAGCGTCCTTAACCAAAAAGTAATAAGTTTCGTACAATCTGTAAAAACACAAAATACAAATACAAAAACAGATTATAATAAATATTACATTGTTTTAGGGATATTACTCCAAAATTCTTTGGTGATATTTTATAGTATGGTTTACATAGGTCCATCGTTCCTCCCAGTTCTCATAGGTGGGTATTTTCTGTAGCATTTTCTGTAAATGCTGGACATAAATCACAAGATACTCAGATATCTGGCTGTAGAGACACGAAGCGAGATAACCAATATAAGTCAAGGAGTACGACGTAAATATATGAATAACCCCACAATATGGCCGCCAACGTCCCATGCAACCAGGAAAATAACCTGGAAATATCAACCCGCAAGAATAGTCCTCAGGATCTGGACAATGCGCCGTCACAACGTAGGTAAAAATAGCCGGAAGTGGTAACGCTAGTAACACCATTGAAACTTTTAACATCACTTCGGATTTTGCAGCATGCAATTCTAAACCTTCAGGTTTCTCGTAGTGTTCGAAATTGCCCAAGTCAAGAAGAAGCTTTTGCCATCCTTTCTGTTGTTTGTAAAATGTTTTAAACCAAAAATAAGCTAAAGGTAGGGCTATACATATTGATATGTCAATCGTTATTTCGCTCCAGGAAAACTCATCGTATAAAACTAAAAAATTTAGGTTATGTATTAAAAATATTAGATGCTATTGGTGAAATTCTTTATACTTATATAACGAATCACGTGTGCCATGGAAACAAAAATTGATAAATTGTTAACGATGTAGATTAACCAACCAATGCCGTAGCGAAAATAAGTTATTTCACCATTAATCCAGAATTGGTACAATTTATAGAATTTTTTAAAGAACATGGATAACTCTAGTTGATTGTTTGTTACTTCATGCACGGTTACCATGCGCAAGAGTACATTGTTTAAGATTGTTCCCAAACTGGAAACCATTTTGTCTCTTTTACCAAACAAACAACATTAAAATGCTTCTACACTACAATCAAAACGTTTAGCTTTGCTTTTATACATTTTTTTGGAATTAAATATTTAAATACTCTGTATATCTAATAATTATAGATAAATATTACAAACAGATGATATTAAGAATTAAATAGTTGGCAATAATTACAGAAAAAATGTAAGAAAATTGTCATAATACATTGATTAATTTTTAATGATCAAACAAGCAGCTTTTTTGTTGTTGTTTCTATGAAATTAAAACTGTAAAGGTTATAATTACGTTGACATGATAAAAGACAACAGCTGCAAGAAGAATTATTGCTTACATACAATTAAAATTACCTACATTAATAAAATTATAAAGTTATAACTTATAACTTATAAGTCTTCACTATTGACTACCACATCGGCAACCAACTTAACAACTCATCACAGCTAAGTCTTTTTGTAAGGCTTGAATAAATACCTACCACTGTTGCCTACGTTGGGGGTTTCTACCCCGGAAAACCTAAAAAGTTACCTATCTCTGAGAGTTCTTATCTCAATCTTTGTGATTTTTTTAAATACAAATTAACAACTTTTTAGATTTTTGACCAGGAAGTCATCATTTTCAATATTTTGTTTTTAAAATTATTAATAGCGTCTTTAGGATCAACTAAAGCAGCCGCTATGGGGTAGTAAAATAACCACTGCAATAAAACACAAATATATATTTTAAGATACGTTATTCATAAATAGTGTGCTAATGCTGATACTAATAAGATAGTTAATTTGGTTGGTTGTATATAAAAACTTGAAGATGAATCTATCATTGCATCCTTGACGGATGGTCTTCCTCTAGACATTCTATTTAGTACATCTCCAAAATAGATTTCTCTGCAGAGTTTGTCATTAAACATTTTTAAAGTTTTATATTTGTTACAAACTTCATGATGATCAAAGTCTCCAGAAATATTGAAAGATATTAAATGTTTCATGAAATGTTTTTCTGGATCTGGTAGCGTGGTTAGGTTTGTATTTAATAAACTGAGGTGTTCAAGATTTATCTGCGCATCTCCTTGCAGTTCGGTAATTGGATTGTTGTCTAAATTCAGGTGTGTCAAATATGGGTTGCTATCTATGGTGGATAAATCAAAGCGAGTAATGTTGAGGTTAGTCAATTTAAGCTCTCTAAGGTTATAAAAGAACATAAATTCGTCCAATATATCTTCAAAATTAATCTTGCAATTGTTGATGTAAATAGTAGTAATACTATCTGGATGTTCACTAAAATTGGACCAATCTTCAGTAAGAACTTCTTCTGATGTCATTCCATTGATAAATAAAGTGGTAGCTGATGTAGATGCATTCTTTATTTTGTTATTGCACGTGTAATTAGGAGGTTTTTCGGGTTTAACCATAACTATTGTCCTAAAAGCAGTAATAATATATTAAAATTTTGAGTAATTTTTGCAATTTTTGAGGTTAGAGTGGTTAGAATAGAGCAGAATTAGTGTTTATTATAACACTCCCGTCATTATTATGATAAGATTAGATATGAAATTTATATATTTAGTTCAGTATGAATATTCAGTCAAATATTTATGGCATATGACGTATATGTAACTGAAACCTTTATTTACTTTTATAAGAATGAGTCGAATATTTTGCGAAATAAACGTTCTAGCAATTGTAATCTTGTTTATCTTTGTTTCTCTGATCTACATCTTAAAGTGGATTTTGTAAATTAATATACAATCTGACTACTGATTATTTAGATAAATTAGCAAAGGTTATTACGATATAATGAAGCAAAAATATAAATTGAAACGCGTTTAATGATTTTTGAATCAAATACATCTAACGCATGATGTATAATACATACCTCCTTAGTTACAAAGTTTAATATATGAATAAAACAAGTTTTAATGTACTTACATGATGATTATTAAGATGATTAAAATGTGCACATGCATCTTGCTTGGTATACAACGATGTACTGAATGAGTCATACAAGTTGAAATCTGCTATTAATATTATCGCTTATCGCGATTATATAGAACAGGGGTGTCCAAACTTTTCAGCCATACTGATTGCTCCAGTAAGTTCCGACGGCCAAATCCAAATGAAGCATAGGCAAGCCCTAAAAGGAGTATGCTAGCTCTCGGATGTGGCCCGCGAGCCGTAGTTTGGAGACCCCTAATAATGATTTTTTTACGAAACAAAAATATATATTACACATAAATTTCAACAAAAAGTCATATATTTAGATTGTTATTATTAAATATTGGTTTTTACTCAGCAGTCTAAATTTATTTTAGAACAAAGAATGTATTATTAATTATGAATCAACACTGTGTTATTTACACTAACTACCTCCAGTTGTCATCGTCCTTAATAGTTGTAAATTGGTCTACTGAAACCCAAAGAAGCAATAAAAGAATGTCAATTTCTTGCCTCTTTGGGATAATTCAAGTTAGCAATAATTATTTTTTATAAGGAAAATATTTCTAAATAACCGGACAAAGTCCTAAGATATTATTACATATTCTGAAAGTTCAGATCATTAACTAACCAAATCTGAAAGCTTTTTAAGATTTATTTCTAGAATCACAACAAAACAGGAACAACTACAATTTATTGAACGACATCAGGATTGTTTTAAAACTAAAAACAATTTTGTCAGTTAAGCTTTAATTTATTCAATAAATAAATTCTTTATTATGTCAACCAAAACATTTAACTTTTCTTTTATACATTTTTCTGGAATTAAATATTCAAATATTATTTGTAATAAACAGAACTGCAACTCTTAATTTAGTTTTGCTATTAAACTAAAACAGCAAGTATAATAATTACGTTGACATAGTAAAAGATTGCAAGCTACAAGAAGAAATAGTTCTTACACACATAAAATTATAAAATGATAACTATGTGTATAAGTAAATATGTAGAGTGATGATACTCAGCAGACGCAGACAGTTAGTCACACTGTTTCGTTCTCTAAGAACTCATCAGTACGACTACGCTGAGCATATACACTCGTAACATATTTGTACTCTTTTTTCTGCAAATTATAATTCTTTGCCGCCAACCAAATCAATAAAACATACAAAATAAATATGCAAGAACCCAACAGTACAAACAATATGTTCAATTCAATGTACGTTTGCCTGCTTATAACCACATCATTACTTGTATTCTTTAAATTGCTGTGTTCACTTTCAATTGATTTCATTTCTCCAACTTCGTCCATCTGATGTTCATCTACTTTTGGACTTCTAGCCATTACATCAACATCACTAACTAAGTCTTTAGTGACATTGGTACACTCATAAAAATCAGTAAGACCGTTTGCTTCTTTAACGTAAGAAATCCTAAATTTAAACCTGGCATGGCGTTTACAAATATCTTCAAATCCACCGTCGTTGTAATAAGCATAACGAAGATCAATCAATTTAAGCGCCGGAGTGTCCAATTCCATCTTATCAATAGTATTACCAGTCAGCATTAGGAATTCTAATGATCTTGATTGGATTCTAACAGACCGTAAGTTTAAATTACGAGATAAATCAATCTTTGTAATTTCTTCTGTATATAAATTAAGATCCAAATCAACATCTTTAAGTTTGTTACCATCCAGGAATAGTTTTTGAAGATGCGGAAGGTGTAAGAAGTCATCATTTTCAATATTAAGTATTTGATTGTTTGTTGCATATAGATGAGTCAAGCTATCAGAATTGATGTTCAAGCTCGTCAAGCTATTATCATTTAAATATAAATGAGTTACCATTGGTAGAAGAGACAACTCATTCGGTTCAAATGTTGAAATGCCACGCCCTGATATATTAAATTCGGTGTTATGAATAAAGTGTTTGGAATCAAATACTGAATGATCTTCGGACTTGACTACCACCATTGTTCTAAAATTGCAAAACACACAATAAAATCCTGGTAAATCCGGGCCATAATATCTTCTTTGTTACATAGAAAGATGTACAGAAAATTGATATGTACTTACGTGATAAGTATTATTATGATTACCATTCGCACGTACATTTTGTTAGGTGTTCAATGATGTACTGTTTTGGTTATTGAACAAGGTGACATCGGAGCAGCTGCTTCTTGACAATATTAATGCTATCACTTATTTGTTTGTTATTTGTTTTATACAAATTTAGCGGAACTTGATGAATAATTAATTGCCTATTCATAGCAAATATAAAAACATTAGGAATAAGTTAAATAAAGTAATACATCTATCTATAAAAATGGAAGTTTGTATGTTTATAGATATTTTTGTTATCTTCAGAATAACCTTAAGATGGTCATAGGCTATAATTGGTACCGATTGGATCAAGAGAAAAATTATTTTCCCAATTCTCCATTCTCCATGTCGCTAGCCACGGCAATCTAGGAGGCTTTGATGTTAGTTGTTGAGTAGGCCGTGAGCCACGGCAATCTAGAAGGCTTTGTTTTGTTTTGTTTTTCGTCAGTTGTTTATCTTGTCAATCGTTTTTGTTCATAAAGTTAGTCACATTTGAGAATTCGTAGAGTGAACACGTTAACTGATTATTAGAGGCTGGTAGCCACGCGGACCTAAAAGATTTCCAAATGGGCCAATTGTATGTGACTTGCTCCCGTATCAGCGCACCGCCAAATTGGTTTCTATTTGGGGCATAATAACAAAGAGAAAAATTGCAACCCATTGGGTCCGTATTTAAGATTAAAATTTCGGATTGAGCAAGTGCATAAAAAAGCCAGTATTTGCAAAGATTTATTGGATACACGCAGTTAAAATTGAATAAGTTGGATGTTATAGATATATATTATATAAGATGGTGATGCCCAGCAGACGCAGACAGTTACGTACTGTTTCGACCTGCAAGGTCTCATCAGTACGACTATGCTGGGCATACACCACTCTTAACATATTTATACTCTTCATTGTGCAAATTATAATACATTCTCGTCACCCAAATCAATAGCCCACACAGAACGAATACACAGGAGCATAACAATACAAAGATTATATTTAATTGGTTATAGGTTTCCAGGCTTAGAACCACATCATCACTTTTGATCTTCAAAGTGCTGAATTCACATCCAATTGATTTCATTTCTTTAACTTCTTCCATCTGATATTCATCTACTTGTGGACTTCTAGCCATTACATCAACACTACGAACTAAGTCTTTAGTGACATTAGTACACTCATGAAATTCAGTAAGACCGTTTTCTTCTATAACGTAAGAAATCCTAAAATTAAACCTGGAATGTCGTTTACAGATATCTTCAAATCCACCGTCGCTGTAATAAGCATTACGAAGATCAATCAGTTTAAGTGCAGGAGTGTCCAATTCCATCTTATCGATAGTATTACCAGTCAGCATTAGGAATTCTAAGGACTTTGATTGAATTCTAACAGACCGTAGGTTTAAATTATGAGATAAATCAATCTTTGTGATTTCTTCTGTTTTCCAATTAAGATCCCAATCAACAGCTTTAAGTTTGTTACCATCCAGAAATAGTTTCCGGAGATGTGGAAGGCCCAAGAAGTCATCACTTTCCACATCTTGTATATGATTGTTTGTTACATATAGATGAGTTAAGCTTTTAGAATTGATGTTCAAACGCGTCAACTTATTGTCACTTAAATACAAATGGGTCAACATTGGTAAGGACGACAACTCATCAACTTCAAATGAAGAAATACCATGTCCTGTTAAATTTAACTCGGCGTTATCAACAACGTCTTTAGGATCAAATAATGCAGCTGTGGTTTGTTGGAATACCATTGCAATAACAATTAAACAAATGTATCTTTTAGATACGTTTGCCATGAATAGTGTTGATGCTGATATTAAAAGGACAATTAAGTTGGTTGGTTGTAAATGAAAACTTGATGATGATTCTTGTTGTTCCTTCTTGACGGATGGCTCTTCTCTAGGTTGTGAAGTTTTTGGGACACTCTTGCCTTGGTTTCCCATGCATGGTTTGCCATTGAACATTTGTAAAGATTCATATCGGCTACATACTTCATCATGATTAAAATCACCAGAAATATTGAAAGATATTAAATGTTTCATGATAGATTTGTTAGAATCTAACAGTGTGCGTGTTAAGCTGGTATTTAATAAACTGAGGTGTTTCAGTTCAATCTGCGCATCTCCTTGCAGTTCACTAATTGGATTGTTGTCTAAATTTAGATAAGTCAAACGTGGGTTATTGTCTATGTAGTGTAAATTGAAGCAAGAAATATTTAGGTTGGTCAATTTAAGCACTTCTAGGTTAAAAAAGAACTCGATTTCGCTCAGAGTATCTTCTGGTTTAATCTTGCAATTGTTGATGTAAACTTTTTTAATATTATCTTGATGTTTGATAAAATTGGCCCAATCTTCATCAAGAATTTCTTCTGATGACATTCCGTTAATAAATAAGGTGGTAGTTGAATTATTTGCGTTCTTTATTTTTTCTTTGCACGTGTGATCCGGTTGTTCTTCAGTCTTAACCACAACTGCTGTTCTAAAATTGTAAATAAATAATCAATCTTCCGATAATATTTGCAATTATTGCGTACGCTATAGAATTGCGTAGTTAAATACGTGGATTTAATGATTGCCGTTATCATATTGTTTTGCCAAAATTTAAGGTTAATTACATTTATCGTTCAAGTAGTACTTAAAACTGTACTTTATTTTATCTGTTTAAAATGTTTATAAAATTAGTAATATACATAAATAGATTTGATCTAATACCTTTGTTACTAAGCGTTCTTTGTCGTTTACAAACGTACGCGCCTTCAAACGCAATTTCTACAGACTAACCACTATAGAATTAATGATATGAAAGTAGATAAGATATGGCGGATATTAGCAATTCTGTTTAATATGATTCTAGATATGAGTGTGATATATTTATTAGCAATACACCTTTATTTATATAACATGGCCAAATGTTGCAAAAAAATCGTTATGTGTGCTCTATAAACTAAAGTAAACATCTAAGTTACTCCCATCTAAATCTTAATTTATATTATTAATTATTAATTATTATATGCTTACTAATTATTGAGCAAAATAAACAAATGTTATTTATATTTTCAGATTTTGCAAAAATGCGTTTTGTTTTATAATCCACAAAAAAAACAAGCGCATGAGTTATGAGCTATATATATTTATATATATATAATTATATAGTTCTTTAAATACAGCGTCTAATGTACAAGTAATAAGTTTGTAAGTACTTACGTGATGAGTATTAAAGTAATTAAATTTCGCACGTGCATCTTGCTTGGTGTATAACGACGAACTGTGTAGAGGTTAGGTACAAGCGTTGTTGTCTCTTATCAACTCTTATCTGTTTTATTTAAATTTAATGTATTATCTATAGGTATATATTGATTTATAAATTCACTGAAAACAGGATACAATGATTGAAAGATTATTTGTACAAAAATAAAACGCAAATAAGACTTTACTCAAAAACGTATTTAATGATCAATCAATATTTATATATTTTCTTAATACTTAACGCAACATTTAACATTTAACATTAACAGCATTTTTTTATTTTTGTTCTTAAACTCAAGTGTCGTTTCATAGTTTTGTTTACACAACATATTCTGGTAAAATAGGTGGACAAGTACAAACCAAGTGTTTGTCACCATAAATATCATCAATTCTGGAAACAGTTGGCCAAATCTTGTTATCAGGAGTAACAAAATCAGCCGGGAAAGCAGCTTGTTCTCTAGTGTACGGCCTCTCCCAACTGCTACAAATAACTTGTTCTTGAGAATGCGGCGACATCTTTAACGGATTCACCCTGATATCCATCCTACCATCTTCAATCTCCTGAATTTCTTTCCTAATCGACACTAACGCATCACAAAACTTATCTAGCTCTTGCTTATCTTCAGATTCAGTAGGTTCAATCATGAGGGTACCAGCAACAGGGAAGGACATCGTTGGAGCATGGAAACCATAATCCATTAATCGTTTTGCAATATCCACAGCTTCAATATTCGCGGTTTTCTTGAACTGTCTAATATCAATAATAAACTCATGAGCAACCAGTTTAGACTGTGGGGATTTGAACAAAGTAGGATAATGTTTTTCAATACGTTTGGACATGTAGTTAGCGTTTAGGATGGCAACTTGTGTGGCTTTACGCAAACCTTTACCTCCCATCATTTTAATGTAAGCCCAAGAAATTGGTAGAATGGCAGAAGAACCATATGGAGCAGCGGAAACAACGCCATAACTTGTGGAATTAGCTCCTAGAGGGTTAACAACAGGATGACCTGGTAAAAACGGAGCTAAATGTGATTTGACTCCAATGGGACCCATACCAGGACCACCTCCACCATGAGGAATACAGAAGGTTTTGTGAAGGTTAAGATGAGATACATCAGAACCATAATCACCAGGTCTACATAAACCTACTTGAGCGTTCATGTTGGCACCGTCCAGGTATACCTGCCCACCATTTTTATGAATAATATCACATACATCAGCAACTGTTTCTTCAAACACACCATTAGTAGATGGGTATGTGATCATTAAACAAGACAAACGATTTTTGAATTTTTCAGCTTTGGTTTTCAAGTCATCCATATCAATGGAACCATCGGATCTCACACGTACTGGTTCCACACGCATACCAGCCATTTGAGCACTAGCTGGGTTTGTACCATGGGCACTCAGAGGGATCAAACAGACATCTCTGTGTTTATCACCTTTAGCTTCATGGTAACATTGGATAGCTCTGAGTCCAGCGTATTCTCCTTGCGCACCACTATTAGGCTGGAAACTGATCTTATCATAACCTGTAATTGCACACAAATCTTTCTCTAACTCATCAAACAATTGCTGGTACCCCCGCGCTTGCTCAACTGGTGCAAATGGATGGATTTCAGTAAAATGTTTGAAACTACAAGGCATCATCTCAGTCGTTGAGTTGAGCTTCATGGTACATGAACCTAAGGGTATCATAGAGTGTACTAATGATATATCTTTGTTTTCTAGAACTTTCATGTACCTAACCAGTCTAGATTCGGAATGATGAGAATTGAAGACTGGGTGTGTTAAAAACGGGCTGGTCCTATTAAATTCTGACTTAGCAATCGAAGCTTCCCTAACCACCTCTGGCTGGGTCGCAATGTCCTCGGCTTTCTGCGATGCCCCAAACACATAAAACAAATCATCGATGTCATTTAGAGTTGTGGTCTCATCCAAAGCAACACCAACCGATTCGTTATCATCGTAATATCTTAAGTTGATTTGCTTCTCATTGGCTCGTTGTTTAACCTCATCAATGCCAATTGAAGGTGTTACTTTCAAAGTATCAAAGAAATGTTCATTGCTGAGTTGGTTACCTTCTTGTTGGAGCCCATGCTTCAAAACTAAAGTAAGATTATGGACTTTGTTGGCGATATCTTTAAGACCTTGAGGTCCATGGTACACAGCAAACATAGCCGACATGTTTGCTAACAAGGCTTGAGCGGTACAAATGTTACTGGTAGCTTTATCTCTTCGGATATGCTGCTCCCTGGTTTGTAACGCTAGGCGGTAGGCGTCTCTGCCTGCAGCGTCACGGGTAACACCAATCATCCTACCTGGCATCAAACGCACCAAACTTTGATGACAAGCAAAGAAACCTGCGTGCGGTCCACCGTAACCTAAAGGTACACCAAATCTTTGCGACGTACCAATTGCTATATCAGCCCCGAATTCAGATGGTGGCCTTAGTAAACATAAACTTAACAAATCAGTAGCGCAACAGACAAGGGTACCATTAGCATGTGCGTTTTCTGCTACTTGACTGAAATTTAAAACGTTTCCTTCTGTGTCTGGGTATTGAAACAACACACCAGCAACGTCATGGTTGGAAAAATCAGCTTCCATTACGTCAACGATCTCAAACGTTAAACCCAAAGAATTTAATCTTGTCTCAACCACAGATACTGTTTGAGGATGTAGTTTGTGCGACAATAACATCTTCCGACGTTTGTTTTGACGATGGCATAAAGATAACGCTTCAGCGGCAGCGGTACCTTCGTCCAATAAGGAAGCATTTGCAACTTCTAGACCTGTGAGTTCAGCAACCATGGTTTGGTAGTTCAGGAGTCCTTCCAAACGACCTTGGGCTACTTCTGGTTGATAAGGCGTGTATTGCGTGGTCCAGCCAGGGTTCTCGAAGATGTTACGCATGATAGTGTGTGGTACACAGCAATTGTGGTAACCCATACCGATGTAGGACCGCCAAATCTCGTTACGTTCAGCAATTTTTTGAATGCGTTTTATGAGCTCGTACTCGCCTTAACAAACAAATTAACATATCATTTTTGTGAGTCTAATGAAACAATGATAAGTGTAAGCAACAGGACCCCCTGTTGAGCGTCGTCACTACAGGTCATGACCTTGACGATAACATTAACTTGAAAGTCAATCAAACGAAAATAAGTAATAAAAGTGTTTACTTGTTGTTTATCATTTGGTCATCATTTTATCTTTATATTATGCTTTAATTATGACGTAACTTTAGAACCATTAAAATTTTAAATCTTAAAACTAACCTTAAAGTATTTTTAGGTTATATGGATGTCAAAATGTGTATATTTTTTTACAGGTTAGAATAAAGTCAATAAAATGTATAGGAGAATCTAGTCAATTTACAAATCATTTTCTATATTATTAAGTGACATTTATTTTATCTAATTAATCTTTTCGATTATATCAATTTCGTAGAAATTATAAATAATTGAAATTGAAATTCAAAATATTTTGTTATAGTAAACTTTAAAGGTTTTAACTGTTAAGGACAGGCAAATTTAGAGTTAAATTACTTGTAGATGTTGTTTTAATCAATTAATTAGCACTTACATGTTGATTCTTCAATTTCTAATGGTTTGTTCAATGCAATACGTTTTGGTACAGCATTTTCTGTCAATTCGTCTAAACTCTGTGAACAAACATTTCAATGAACATTGGGTTGCCTAAATTTACGACAAAAAAATTTTTAAAAAAAATTAAATTTGATAATATATATTAAACTATAAATATTAAAAACAAATAATAAACTCTTAAAAAATTAAATAAACAAAATTTTATTGAAATTTAAAAAAATAACTAATTTAAAGACAAAAATAAAATTAAACTAAAATAATTTGTTTTACTTTAAGCTTACTTTGTAGCCAAGTAAATCCAACATTGTAACAATGTCCCTATCCCTTGGCCCAATGTGCCTATTAGGGAAATCCTCCCTTTTTGGAAATAATGCTTCATCAGGACGCGCCGCACTAAAACACCTCAAATTTTGTATTTTAGGCACCGCATACCTAGCGCGCACTACAAGTTTATACATTTTGTGTTAAATTAATTAATTTTATGTACAAGAATTGAATTAACAGCGAGCACGAGCTCGACCAAAGTGACCGAGGTTTCTTCATAGCGTTGAATTTATGTTACTACACACCACTAATCTAAAAGATAATTAAAATGTTAAATTTAATCTTAATCATAAAATAACGCAATGCATAATATATATCAGCCATTAAACGCGGGTCATAGTTGACGATATCAACAACATAAAAAGTAATGATAACATTTTACGTTTTACGCACATTGCTACATCTTTTCGGACAATTTTAGACGTTTTAGAAACATTTGCAATATTTTTGTTGTTGCCCAACATACAAAACATTAAAAAAATTAAGTTACAACTAAGTAAACTTATTTTATTGTTTTTTATTGGATATTTTTTAAAATTTTTTAACATTTAACATGTTTTTACATTTCTAGCGACACCTAACTTTAAAATGATAACAGTAAACTATTAAATATTTAATTTTTGTTTATATTTGTAAGTTTTCTGCAGGTTTTCTGTCTGTTGTTTTCTGTAAAGTAAGAGTAAAATTTACAGTCAACTTGAAAAAGTACACAGCGAATAGTTTAGGTTAACACAACAAGATGTCGCTAGTGTATTTAAAGCCGTGTGTGGTGTTGTCAGAGGCAAGCCAACATCACCGGTCACGTGACGCCGGCTCGATGCTTACGTGTACGCATCGTGTCAGTCGCGCGCGGCCAACAACGCGAAAGTACCGTTCCTCTGCCGTCGTCGCTGGCACTTCATTCGGCGACACGACTTCGAACGCATCGTGTGTGCGTCCCCATCGTTGGTTCAGTGAGCGTGAGAGACCTACCAAACGTGAAACGTGGAACTAGTGCCCCGCGCGGACACCTCGACGTCGAAACCCCAGCGGACGAACAAATCCCATCAAAATGGGTAGTAAGTATTCCAAACATTACACAAACTTTAATTCATATCAGCTAATAATTAAGACTCAAAATTTTCATCTGCACTTACGGTTGTTCACGATCTCAAAATATTTTTACGCGTCGTTTGAGGCTTATGCCTTACACGACTGCTTACGTACACAATCTGGGTGCCAACGTGCGCGTATAATCAACATTTTTTTCTATAAATTTCATACATTTTAAGCATCATATTGCAGTGTTTGTAACAGCTTTTAATTTGTGGTTGTTTTCAGTTAAATTCTTGGAAGTTATTAAGCCGTTCTGCAGTATACTGCCAGAAATCGCCAAACCCGAACGAAAGGTAAGTCTAATTTGTTACTAATTAGTGAAAAATTGTTGCCAAACTAAAACAATCTGGTTATCAGAGTAGGTTTTATTGATGAGTATTGTTTAACTTGGGTTTTTGTTAAGTTTTCATTCACAATTTGATAACAGATGTTTTGGTTCATTATGTAGCTGAGGTGATTGTATAATGGGATTTAATTGTAATGTTTTTTTTGTAATGTTTCAGATCCAATTCAGAGAGAAAGTATTATGGACGGCGATCACACTATTTATTTTCCTTGTTTGTTGTCAAGTAAGTTATAATTTTTTTATAGTTTTCTAGAAAAATGTTACCTTTTATTTTTACAGTTAAATAATTTTGTTACTTTATTTAATAATGTAAATTAATTTGTTAAGATTCCCCTGTTCGGCATTATGAGTTCAGACTCAGCCGATCCGTTCTACTGGATTCGTGTAATTTTGGCTTCAAACAGAGGCACACTTATGGAATTGGGTATCTCACCCATCGTGACATCCGGTTTGATCATGCAACTTCTTGCGGGTGCAAAAATCATCGAAGTTGGTGACACACCAAAAGACAGAGCGTTATTCAACGGTGCACAAAAATGTAAGCAATTAAAAACTACTTGAACTTCAAACAATAGTTAAATCGGATTATGTGTAATTAATATTTCTCTACCTGCTACTTAAGTATCTTAAGTAGTAATTATACATAATGTGATATTAATGTATTACTGAAACTAATACTCTAATTGTTAAATTTTAGTATTTGGTATGGTAATCACCGTGGGTCAAGCAATTGTCTACGTAATGACCGGCATGTATGGCGACCCAGCTGAAATCGGCGCTGGCGTCTGTCTGTTGATCATCATCCAACTCTTCGTCGCTGGTTTAATCGTCTTACTCCTCGACGAACTTTTACAAAAGGGTTATGGTTTGGGATCTGGTATCTCTCTCTTCATCGCTACTAACATTTGCGAGACCATCATCTGGAAAGCATTCTCACCTGCGACAGTCAACACTGGACGTGGAACAGAATTCGAAGGCGCTGTGATCGCCCTCTTTCACTTGATCGCCACCCGTCAAGACAAAGTCCGCGCCCTGCGTGAAGCCTTCTACCGCCAGAACCTTCCCAACTTGATGAATTTACTTGCTACCATCCTTGTTTTCGCCATAGTAATATACTTCCAAGGCTTCCGCGTTGACCTACCCATCAAGAGCGCTCGCTACCGCGGCCAGTACTCTAGCTATCCAATTAAATTATTCTACACCTCAAATATCCCAATTATCCTGCAATCAGCGTTGGTTTCCAACTTATACGTTATTTCACAAATGTTGGCTGTTAAATTCCATGGCAACTTTTTAATCAACATGTTGGGCGTATGGGCTGATGTGGGCGGCGGTGGCCCAGCGCGTTCTTATCCTATCGGCGGCTTGTGTTACTACCTCAGTCCACCGGAAAGCGTCGGACATATTCTTGAAGATCCCGTGCACGCTGTGCTCTACATCGTGTTCATGCTGGGCTCCTGCGCTTTCTTCTCAAAGACATGGATTGAAGTATCCGGATCGTCAGCGAAGGATGTCGCCAAACAATTGAAAGAGCAACAGATGGTGATGCGTGGTCATCGTGACAACTCCATGATCCATGAACTCAACCGTTACATCCCAACTGCGGCCGCATTCGGTGGTCTGTGTATTGGTGCGTTGTCCGTGATGGCTGACTTTATGGGCGCGATCGGTTCTGGCACGGGTATCCTGCTTGCCGTTACCATCATCTACCAGTACTTCGAGATCTTCGTCAAGGAGCAGAGTGAGATGGGCAGCATGGGAGCGCTGCTCTTCTAAGTTATGCAAATGATTTTTGTTAATTATTTATATATAAAATATAACTACTTGCGCGATTACGTACGCATCGACGTAGTGTGCGAGGAAAAAATGAAGGAAAATATTGATTACTACAAACTTAATAATTTAAATTAATTAATTCGCAAATCAGGAAAATTATTTCTTACAAAACCATTACAATGAATGCTATTGATGACATTGAGGTAATCAATATTTTTTTATACTAAATGAATGAAAGGCTGACTGTTTTCACCCATTTTGATGAATAAAATAGTCTTTTTTGTACTTTAGATGAAATATGATACAAAAATTAAAAACTTTTAGACAACAAATTCATATTGGCGTCGCAAACTGAAGAGATGCAATGATATGAGTAACTTGTGGGAGTTGGGGGCGGGAGTGTGTGTTCTTTTGTTTGTAACAATACTGTAATTTATGTAGGTTATATATTTTTTTTTCTTTCGAGTGTTTTGCCCAAGCAATTTGGGCTCATTTTGATTAATTCCATTTTTCAATGCATTTTCTTTGAAGAGTTTCAGACGAGTACGAACGGGTGCAATAAAGTGAGAACTCTATATTCATAAAAAAATTGGTTATGCTACGTTTCTTTTTCTTCAAACTTCATTTTTTATTCCTCAGTTCACAAATACAGTTTTCTACAGGGGGGAGGTTCACTAGAATTGCTGACCCTGCAACAATACACGGAATTATAACAACCTGCAAATCCAGGCAATTCATATCTTGATCATTTGTTATACTCTGTATATAGAAGCCGAGTCTGAATGTGGTTTACAGCACTTTATATATATACTTTATCTCTGCATCTGTACCAGTTTTTGCACTGATTAGCTTCGTGCCCTTCGTGCGCATTTAGTGTATTTGCAGTTGCATACAGTCCTACCCGTTTAGTTTTGTGCCCTTTGTGCCCGACAAACTTATATGCAGGCCGTGCAAACTTATATGTCAGCCAAAATATGTCATTTGTTTTTATTTTATACATATTTATTTCATAATTATTTCATGCGTTTTTATACAACTTTAATGTATTAATAATTCAAAATATTAATAAGGATTAATAACTATGTT